>MU912307.1:25740-40862 GCA_036418165.1 Cooperia oncophora
AAATCGTCAGGTGAGCCGTCTTTGGAGAGGTATATGCCAAAGGTGAAACGCATTCGTCAGGCCTCCTCTAGCCTCAAACAACTGTAGAGGTAAAAGACCGAAAAGACCGCGCGCTGGGACGATTCCCGTCGGCTGATTCCCAGTAATGAACCCTATGACTCTACAAGAGACATTGAATGCATCCACTCCATGATACTTGCCCGGGAGCATTACTTTTGGCTGGAAGGCCGACTTTGGAGGCGGAGTCTGGAGGCGGAGTCACTGGAAAAAGGGATGTACCACTGAAGCAACTTTGCGCCTTAATTCCTTTACCGTACAACTTTCCGCCGCGAAACTGGCACAGGGTTGTCCACTCCGGACCGCACTACCTTCCCACATAACCTCTTGCATTTTCATAGGTCATGGCGGCGGTCCCTTTAATTACGGTAAGCATGCTCGCCGTTAACTGATCTTCACGTTGTCATGCAACAAACTCATCTCCCACCATCGTAGTTATACAGGGTTGTGGGCTGAGTGGGCAACCACTTTTGGCTGGAATGCTGGTCCGTCATTTATAAGTGAAGAAGGTGCCACGCACGGAAATATTGCAGGAAAACCAGTCCATGTCAGCGAGATTGGGAGAGCGATACAGCTTGTTCCATTTGAACGTGGTGTTGGCTGTGCATGTAGAGGGCTGTTCTTGGCTTACTACGGGTATAATCATGTGTTTGCCCCGCTCCAGAAGGGACCGCAGTTTCATCAAGAACAACCTGGTCAAATGTTCGAATGAAGTGGAAATTTACGCCCTTTAGTTTCCGGGGTATGGAATGTGCTATGAAAGGCTACTGGATGTTTTAGTTCTTTCAAATTACTTGGAGCAGAGTTATAGAATCTTACTTTGTTAATTCACACTCATTAGGTTGCTCATTCTGAAGCCGGGACAACCAGGGTTCAGCATTGCTGTGCGAAACCCATCGAGTTGTCCTGCTTGGCCGCCGAGCAGGGGAGGGGTCCAAGCGCAAGGCCGGTGAGCACCAAACAGCACAAAAGTGTCTTCGCTAAGTTCGATGGAGCTGCAGAGGATCCGGATGAAGGAAGATTACGAAATATTAAAACAAATGATTAGCAATATCAATAGTTAGCATGGACTCGTAAGTTCGTAAACGGTCAAATAATCATCTCAAACATATTCGTGCTCATCGACCTTTCCAAACCCTGGACACACATTTGCCCACATGGACAAAAATCACTCAAATTTAGAAGTCACACCTATCCACCACCTCTGCGTAATAGCATAAAGCACGGCGCACACGTGCATCAAATTGATCCATGATAACCAAATAAATCGATAGTCATCGCCATTCACTTTGGACACTGTTAGCCATTACGAATCATTTAGGTGACGCTCGCAATGTATAGGGTCTCCCATAAGATAACGGCCGTTTTCTGCCTATTTCCGGAGAGTATGGGGTCGAATTGGTGTGGATGCATTGAACTGGAAGCTCCGCGGGGTTGATTGGCTGGTCAATGTCTTGGACTGAATTGAATGCATAATGATGGATTGGATACGATTGAACTGAAAACTATTACTTGCAGAAATCCAATTCACGGCCCATTAGAACGGAATCGATCCGCGCTTCTTGAACGAGGGCTGTGTTGCTGTTGGCTTTGTTGCTTTCATGTGTACGATAGACTACTCAACATTAAAGGCAGTTGGCACGATGGTTTCCTACTTAGCCTAAAATGCTAGTAGGGCGCTGTATAGTGGGGAAATGGCGAAAGAACGGAGTGAAACGGTCAAAATCCGGCGAAGAAAAAGCCTCCGTTCTCAGTGACTTGTAAATCGATTTCGGACGAGTTTCCCGTACGCATCTTGCCAATCACCGCTACCGAAGATACGGCTGCATATGTGTACCCATATATGCATGCAGCATCACCGCCGCTTCATACCAATCCCTTTGCTTCATAATTTGCTCAGCAAATGAATGAATACGAGCGTCAGAAACGGTCGTCCGTTTGTGGGCGGGCGGGCAAGGAAGGCGTTTGGGACGTAAAGTTGTTGCTCAATAGGGCGTTATAGAGGTACCCTCCTTGGAAAAGGCTTCACGCAGCGCCTGTCCGAGGTCACGGAATTCTGTTAAGCCAGTTGTACAAACCTACACCTGTATAGCGATTTATCGTGCCAACTGCCTTTAAGAGAGTTTTTACAAGAAATAGGTCGCAGCAATGGCTGCCAAAAGTACTAGTTTTATCTACCTATGTGTGACAAAAAGTGCTGATAAGCTGGCAGTACACACCAAATCTAGTGCGGAATAGGCAGGGTATAGCATCGCGATGGGTGAAATGGCGCAACAGGTACGGTTCCACCGTCGCCCTCGCCCCCCCCCACCCCTTCCCCGCCGCCAGGAAACGACCGCCGAGCAGCAACGAGAGGTACTGCGGTACTTTCCTGTTTACTACATATGCATCAGAAATAGTGTTTACATAGTAGTTCTACGTAGCTGCCAAGAGGAGGGGGACACAGCGCGACTGAAACAGGAAAGACCAGCTCAACAGAAATTTCCCTTAGTTTAGAAAAAAAAACTCCGTTTGAGACCGGACACGACCTCGGAAGGGGTACCCCAGAGGAGGCTTCACCTGTTTTAGTGGGTTATTCTGTGTGGGGCCCACCTAGCAGGTTGGTTAGGTTGGCAGCATTCGGATCAATCCTACTATAAGTCAATGAAAGATTTTGTTCTCTTTCCATTCTATTACCACCTGAACAATATTGGAGGAAGCAATAGTGAAATGCAATGGGGCTTCTACTGCAATAATTCGCCGTGTTACGGTAACCGAATGTTGCATAAGGGCTCATCAAAGGCATATGGCACGATAAATGATTTGGTACTTGGGCTATAATGCTGGCAGGGTGCAATATAGTGGGGAGAATGGCGAAAAAACGAAGTGAAAAGCTAAAAGCTGCGAAAAACAGCCTTCGTTCTCCATGACTCAGAAAGAAATTCTGGACGAGTTTGCTGTTGGCATTGTGCCAATAACCGCTACGGTAGATACGGCTGCACGTATGTACTCATATATCCATGCAGCACCATGGCCGCTTCATATCAATCCCTTCGCTTCATATTTTACTTCGCAAATGAAGCGGTAGGAGCATCACGTACGGTCGTTCATTTAAGAGCGGACAGGTCGGTATAATGCAGCTTGAGGGGCCTTATAAGGGGACCTTCCTTAAGTAATGTGCTCAGGGGGACGGAACTCCGTCCTAGGCAGGCGTATTGATCCTACTCGTCCTTTATCTTGCCAACTGCCTCTAGACAATCGCCAGGGTAGAGCCCTTGTCATCTAATAATTACGCGAAGGCCAGGACATGTTTTCCACTGGAAAAATCGGTTATGAAGGGCATATCTGGCGATAAGCCGCCGAAAACTTTGTAGGTACCAGGGTTGAAGTATGCATGTGCCGGGTGACTTGATCGCGAAAAAAAGAAGAACAATCCGTCGGAAAGGACTCGAGTGAGGCCTTCCGTGTTCTTTTTGAGAGGCAATGATTCGTTGCAATTCCGGTTGAGAGAGAGTGACGAGAGAGCATCAGCACGAGAAAAAATACAAATATCAACGTGGACGAAGCAATTTGAGCAATCTTGCTTTTTAGCACCCCTACTTTACAACACTCTGACGCAAAACTAGTACAAGGTTGTCCACAGCGATCCAGATACTCTTTAATCGCCTTTATTCTTAGCAGTTATCGAGTAGTTCTTCAATAGCCCAAAGTTTATATTCAAGGTAAGAATGTGAATGACTTCGTTGAGCGCGAACCTCCTTTACAGCAGCCTCTAGCAAAAACTCGTCTAATCCACAAGCCCTGCTTCAACTACTTTCGTACCTACAGATATCTCTTTTTTCCGAAAAATTTGCAGAATGACAGCAAGGAGAAGAGCTCAAAATCTCAGCGAAATCTCGGCTTTTCAGAGCCCCCTTTTCCTATCAGCTCCAAGCAAGTGGGCACGATTGCTAAAGGCGGTCGGTGTTGCCAGGGGGTGGAAGGGCTGAAGGATGGCGTTTGATCAAACTGCCTACCGCTTTGTGTGGATGTTGCCAACGCCCCTCCACCATTTACATCGACAACAACACCCGCCTCCAGCAATCATGTCCACTCTCAACTTTTCGAGGTCCGATGCTAATATTTGCGGTAGAAAATACATTGTCATTCCCCCCCCCCCTGTGCGCGTTCCTCTACAACAGAAGTCACGAAAACCCGGTTGGGGTCCCAAGTGGGAACCTTCGTAGTTCGAAGAAGAGGAACGAAGTTTCTGCTTTTCATCATGGGAAAGACAGGTTCGAACGATGGAAAGCAGAAGTTTCCAAAGCCGACTATCTCATGCCAAGATGCGCCACGCATTCATCTTCCATTCAGATTGGCTGTGCCATAGACCCACAGAACGAACCAGTCGAGATACTGACCAATATTATAGTGCTTATGGACGGCTACCAAGCCAATGAAACACCTCCGGAAGGATTAGAGGCTCTAGTGCTTGAAGCGATTCGATCCAAGACTACTGCCTAAGTCTTAGGGAAGGGTGAGGAGTGTGCCACTAATTTCACCCGTGAGAGCACAGGGAGCAGACTTAGCGCTCGGCTCGTTCGAAGCTCTTTGCTGGGCTGGGTATTGTAGGACAGGGTACAGCATCGTTGTGTGAAACACATAGGGGTCGTACTTTTCCCCTGGGGAGATAGGAGGTCGTATTTGGTCGTTGTTGGGAGAGGGGGGATCGTATATGCCTATGAGGGAAATTTGCCGCGTAAATTTTTCCCGGTTTGACTTTTCGTGATTTTCCCTGCTTCATGTGTGCTATATGCCCTCTCCCCTTCCCGATCGAACAAAATTTTCCGGAGAAAAAACTGCAAAATGTGGGAACCTGTTAGGTAGGTGTTAAGGGAAGGAGGGGGACACCAGCATTTCACATATCACGATGCTGTACCCAGTTGTAAGAGGAAGGGGAGTACTGCGAGAGAGGCCATTTACCATGAACACGATCCTAAGTCGAAATGTGGGTAGAAATCTCCGTGCGACCCACACATTCCATCAGGGCACGTCGTTCGTTAAGGGGATCCACAACGAGGTCGTATTCGGTTGCAGGGGGAGAGGAGGTAGTTGGCCTCGATTGCAATTGTTGATTTTTTCGCGTTCGCATACCCCCCCTCTTAGTAGGTGGCGCTGCATAACTATCACTTCTGATTGTTGATCGTAGATGTGAGAAGATGGTCGTTGATGTCGCCGTACCGGGTATGTGACAAGAGAATCGTAATTCTCCGCGCTGGTGGGCGTCGCGTGCGACGTCGCGCCCGCAAATGACGATGGTTCCAGGTAGGGCGACAACAGGCAATTCAGAACCGAAAATAGTCATGAATGTCTACGATGACGGGGTCTACATGAAGTCCGGTGCTCCAATCGACAGGTTAACACGAGTTAAGAAAACGCGCGCATCGCCGCGCGCGGCGGAGCGGCAAATTACGATTCTCCGGCCCGTCTCCCTTTCGTACTAGAGGTCCGTGTGTTATATCGCTGCGGAACCTGAGGGAATAAAAACGCATGGTTGACCCCAAACATTATTGTGGAAGCCAAATAATATCCAAAATGCCACCACTAATGTGGATGGAAGTGGAATGCATTGCGCATTTCGAAAAAGAGATTGATCAACGCCGATAGCTTTGTCCTTTTTCTCGTGTTATTCGCAATGTGGAAACTTGACCACTTCATTGATCCCATTCTCAATACAAAAGCAAGTAAAAACCTGATCACCTTGTTTTTCATCTGAACGTCGCCGTCCAAGTCCTGAAGCACAGCATTTTCTGAAACATTCAACGGGAATGCCAATAAAAAACGTATCAATGGGGCACTTTCAAAAGATTCTCAAGTGGTATTCTGAACGGCACATTGACCCGTATTGAAGTGTGGCGTGAGAAATTCATGGAGGGACATTGAGACAGATGGTTCAAAAGTTCAACTAACTGAATGGAATCCCACGGCAAAATTCTGAAAAGTAAGAATTGAAATAATCATTATAAGTATAAAAATACCAGCTACACCGTTATCATCAGTGCATGTCATTCGTCGAATTGACACAGCGTAAACAGTCCTATAAAAAAAACAAATCGCTACCGGTAAAAAATTGAATTAAACAGCTTTGCCGTACAGGGTACAGCATCGGTGTGAGAGAAATGGCGGCACCAACGACCCCCTCTCCGAGATTTCCTCTTGCGGTAAGATCCTCCTCTACACCTTCCGCCCCTGTGCCACCTACCATTTTACTAATTTCCTAACTTACTACACTTCTCCCAGTTCCACGAGAATTTCCAGTTTTTCCCAGTTTTCCAAAGAAATAGGGAAGGGTGTATAACGCACGGGTAAGCACCGCGAGGAGTAAAGAACCAAGAAAAAAATTTTCTCGTGGTTCGGAAAATATCTATCAACACCAGCTACGACCCCCATGACCTTCCCTTCACAACGACCTAGTGCACCCCCTTAATGGGACTCTCCTAACGATGCTGTACCCTATTCTCACATGAGGAAATGTCGATGACACCTACTTGCCGTTTTTGATTCCTTCAGATTTGATATCGGCAATATAGTCGAAACCATCGAGTACTTCACCATCCATCACTTCGCCACCAACAACTAATTGACCCTAGAAGCTTAGGACTATCGATTTATTGATAAGTAGTGAAAACGATAGTATCTCATACGTTTGACACCATGGCTACACCTCGATCTTCCGATTCAAGCAGTGGGGCATACCAACAACACCGCACCTATAAAAAACGAGATTAAACTCATGGGAACCCTCAATTTCTCATAGCATCCCACTATGGGTTTGCATGACCTTTCACCTGCAAATCGGAGCTACGTGTAAGGCTCTTAGGAGCGATTCCACCTATCCATTGCCCTGCCACGCATCCTTGCTTTGAATAAGTTTCTTCGCATTTCTAAATCACAAAGGGCGACATGAACGCAACTGGGCTGTGGAAGAACGGTAGGCACAGTTTGGCGGGGTGGGGTGGGGCATTTTCACACTTTCGCTGCTTACGTTGTCCCCTTGAGCCGTCAAAAAGAGACCTATGAAACACTTGGGGAAGCCATGAAGTGATACCAGTTAAAGTTTGTTGACGCTATTTGTCAACTTACAAAGAGTATTGCTAACCTTTTATAATGCAGTGAATGCGACAATGAGGAAATAGCGGGAGTGCAATCCCCCCCCCCTCCAAGCCGAACTGCGCCGAAGAGAAAACAGAAGGGGATGAAATCGGCTGATGAGCATTATCTTACCGCAACTCGAGCTACCATGTCTTGGTTACGGAACGGTGAGCGATTTATTTGATCAGAACGTCTCAAGTAACCATCTTCTTTACCATTGATCCTGAACAAAATGTTGCCTGAATACCAGTTTATCCTACGTCTCTGCACCATGGAAAGGCACAAACCTGTAAAACTGAGCTGTTTCATCGGCTCGGGTGCCATTGGCGTTCCATCCAAAGCAGTTCGGTCGAGCACAACCCAATACCGGTAAGCCGCTGTGGAGGACCTGCACAAAATAGATCAAATGTTTGGACGTTAACGCAATTTCGTTGCAGAGCTATTAGAGTAGGTAATGTGTTAAAGGAACGCAGTAGGTTCAAACCCAGAGCTCTTTTGCAGGCTTAAGCCCAGAACTTTCTTCCAGGCTTGAGCCTAGAGCTCTTTGAAGCCTGTCAGTTGACTCTAACGTAGCCGTTTCTGACAGGTCGTTACCTGGCATTCTCGTCATCAATAAATTGTAGAAAAAGACGAAGAAGAATGCCAAGGGGTCTCAAGAGGGTTCGAAATGTAATGGCTGTTGAATGGCACAAACCTGAAATGTGAATGGGATTGCGGCCTGCCCACAGTATGAGGCTCTGGAGTTCTGTGTGAGGTAAATAGTAAGAAGGCAGCAGAAGGTTCGTCGTATCATCTGGAAAAGTTTTAGAGAGGAAGGGGTTAGGGGCGTATTCGTATAACATGCCAAATTAGAATCATAGTAGCGAGAGCTAAGCAGACAGCCTCGGATGGTTCACATTTAATTCAATTTTATTTATTTACAAATGCTATCAATAATGTGATCATCAACACAGCAACAGTGGACATAAAAAAATTGCAATAGACATGTAAAAAAGACCATAGATAATGAGGTGCAGAAAAGTTAGGAGATAATGAGGTGCAGAAAAGTTAGGCAGGGAAGGGAAGTGGTAAGGGGAGGGCCAAAAATTGGAGAGGAAAGGGCAATGTGCTGCCAACACTGCAAGCCACCAAGGGGATGACCCCGGATTGCCAAATCTCTCCCTAAGCTTAAAAACGTAAAGTGAAAGTCTACGGCTCCCAGATATGCGGAAAGTAGCGTCGGGATTTTGGGATGTGCCGAATACTGAACGAAATCGAATGCCGAATGAGAGTTTTGATCAGCTGGAGAATTTGACGGATTGTAATCGAAGTTCGTCGTTGAATGACACTGCGAAATCGACAGAGGGTTTTCGGAATCGGGCGATTGAAAGCGAATCGTCTAAAGGAATAGAGGTCAACATCCGCGTCAGTGATATCGTGACTCGGCCTCGATCGCGGCTATCCGAACATTCGCACTTTCAATTTCTCCAGTGACTGATATAGGAATAGCGAATTTGAGTTTCAGCTTGATTCGGGTTTACTCAGCGCTCATAAATGATCGAGAAATTAACAGCTTTGTGGGGAGAGCGAAGAACTAAAGACAGAATTTTAGAGATTGACTAGTACAAATAGCTGGTCTGTTGAAAAGGTAAAACATACTGTTTTCCATAGTCATTCTCCATTTTTTTGCATGCCAGCTGAAGCTGTCTTTCCTTTTTTGAAGGCTAGTGGCACGATGAATCGACAGGGCGTACAGGGATGATGAGCTTAGCACGAGAGGATTTTGTGCCCTTGGCAGGCGCTGTGCCGAGCCTTTTCCAGCAGAGGACAAAGCTATAGCGCCTAGCCAAGGTGCAACATGCCGACCCAGACGCCCATCGAAGCCGCCCTCCTTCAAGTAGCCGCACATTCATATTAATACTAGCACATTTATTGCTACCTTCATGAAGTACAATTAATAAGCAACATGCTGCATGAATAGCGAAAGGTCTACAGAAGCGTCGCTCGACCAGTGGTCCTATACGGCGCTGATGCTGGCCCGCGATCAAAGAAGTCGAAGCCCGCCTCAATGTGATGGAGATGAGACGTTGCGTTGGACAGCTGGCATCCAAAAGTTCACAATGCAGCAAAGAAAGCAATTGTAGACCAATAATGGTCGAATAGTGTAGTGTGCTTAGATCACTCTCACTCCGGAGACGTCCAGTGGTGGGAGGTCGGGAGACGAAGTAAAACCGAGGAAACGGGTAGAAGAGAGCTGCCCCAATCTGGCTGTCAGACTCTCAAATAAGCGTGCGGCACCTCCTCCATTTTCAGCAAGGGGACGCGCGAAAACTATCCTGCCTGAGGGTCAAAATACAGGTTTTGACGAAGATCTACCTATCGTGATGGACTTTCTCCTATATCCCTCGCATCAACATGCCTCGTAGTCGTGCGGTCGTTGTTCTCGATAACGGTTTGAAGTCAAGGATCTCAAAGCCGTGCTCTATTATGAAAAAAACTGGACTCACTAATCCCGCTGCTGCACCCGCTAAACTCTCACTTTCGGTTTCTTACTTTCACCACCTCTGCTAGGCAGCGTCGACCATTTGATCGAGAATTCCTCTTAGTAAAGCTCCAACATGTGAAGCTGTACAGGAAGGCGGAGATAGCTGGGAGGTTATTCCTGCCTTTACTGTACAGCTTGATATGTTGAAGACTGTAGGCTCGTGTTTGCGGACCCTCTGAAAAAGGCAACGAGTTCGATCGCAAAGACCATCCCTTGCAACCATGACTGTGCCGTTACTATCGACAGGTCCATGTTGACAGGCCGGACGATGAAGAATCCCATCACAATGGTTGAATTTCGCGAGAGATTCAGTGACAATGCTAGCCCCCGCTCCACTTCTGTGGTTGTTATGAGGGCTACTAAGGGGTGAACGACCTTGGCTAAAGAAGCTAGTTCGAATAGGGACTACGAACGTCTACCGAAAGGTCGCTATCTGATAAAACGAGTGAATCCTAGTCCTATGCCTTCAGGAGACGAGCTGAATAGGAGCCAAGTCCCGTGAGATTGGAGAAGGGCCAAGCTCTAATACAGTAATGGAAATGCTAAGCGGAATGGGGTGGCCTTAGAGGTGGAGGAGCATCTCACGGACTGCGTCTCCTCTGTGAACAGGGTCAGTGATCGAATCATGGGAGTGAGAATGGACACGAGGGAGGAGTACTGGACGATAGCGACCAAGTACGCACCGCAAGCTGGTTGCTCTGAGTTGGGAAAAGGTGTTTCTTACATGACTCTGGACGAGACCATCACATTTATAGAAGGTGACTATCTCAGTACTGCGGGTGATCTTAACGGACACATAGGTAGTGACAGAAAGGGCATAGAAAGGGTGTCCGCATAGGGAAATTGGAGCACTATTCAGACTATTACTATCGTCCGATGTTTTGGCGGGAAATACAGCGCCGAGGCGTGATCGAACTTTTATGCTAAAGGGGGGTGGATTCGGCTGAAAGCGGGGTCTAGGGGATATTCGACCTCGCTAGTAGACAGGCGTAGACTATCGACAGTCCACTAGGCTGAATAGCCTGCGCCCGGGGGGGCTGCCGGGATAGGACGCCAAGGATGGAGTGTTGGGGGCATTTGGCGCCGGCGCGCCGTACCGCGGACGCGGAGGCGTATTGTTCAAGGCCGGGCAACGTGAGTGGATCCGTGAATCTAGGTAGGTCAGAACTAGCGCGTCGTGTACAGAGGTTTATCTAGCGGAATTTCAGTGAGCTAGTGGTACTTTGGCGGCCGGGCGGGGCCTATGGGCAGCGGGCGCCAGGCGTGTTCGAGAGGCAGCGGAAATGACTATCGTTGTTCAGGAATCGAATGTAACCCGCTAGACCGACAACTTACCAGCCAAATCCCAACTCCCCGAAAAAAGTCGATCAAAAAAGTCCGGGCCCGTTTCCGGAAAATCTGGGGAGTAATAGTTGAACAGTTGCCGGAGATTTTGTGAACGAAATAGCGGAGAGAAAGGCCTTGGACGCTGGACAGTCAAATAACCGACACACGCTAGTAGCGATCTCAGCACCCTCTTCAACAATCAAGGCAGACCAGAGGCGGATGTACGGTAGTGCAGGCAAGAACATCGTCTCTCGAATCTGTTAAGGCATCAAGGTGTTGCCCAGGGAAGAACAGGACCCTCAACACAAACCCCTCTTGGCAAACATTGTCCTAGATCTTCCCAGTCAGAGAAAGGTAACAACAGAGAAGAGGATACGCTGGCGGAAGCTGGTGGAAGTTACGCCAAATGGAGAAAGAAGGAGAGTACTGGAAACTGGTCTCGCGATCTTGGACGTGCTCATGACACTTGGATTAACGCAGCAGATGTCATCCTCCGGTGTGCTAAAGAGTACTGGGAGAGACACGAGAGGGAACCAGAGGAGACGGGGCAACGGGTTCTGAAGCGAGAAAGTCCAACACGAGCACGCACGAGTTTAAGAGGAAGAAAGAAGCGTACAAGCAATAGCAGAAGGCAAGGACACCAGAAGTTCTTGCTCTCTACAAGAGGTGGCCAAGGCGAAGAGCAGAAAGGGAGAATGAAGGTAACGCCTCGTTCTAAAGGAAGAACGGAAATGGACGGACTATAAATTGGACAACGAAGAAGCGGACAAGTTCGTCTTTCGGCTGGCTAAAGCCCGCCATCGGGCTACTGACATCAGGGTAGTGAAGACTGTAAAAAGGTGTGACTATCCACTATTATTCTGTGACTATTCGTGACTTTAGAGGAAGCCAAGTCAAGAAAAAATGGGAAGATTCTTCACAGAACTTCTGAAAGAAAAGTCACCTTGCAAGGACTGCTGGTGCCATCACATCTCGGCCAGGGGATAAGTCCCATAGAGAGTTAGGAAGAATGAAGGTTGGGAAGGCGAATGGTCTAGTATGGGATCCTATGCCTGGAAGGCCTCTGGAGCGCATGGGGCAAGTTGGCTCATCCGCTTCTCAAAGAACATAACACTCGATGGTAGAATGCTACTGGATGCTCAGACGCGCAGTACCATTGTTCCCATCTTCAAGCCGTAGGTGGGAGCGACGGACTGCTCCAACTACGGAGGCATTAAACCAGGGTACAGCATCGTTGTGTCAAACCCATGGGGGGGGGTCGTAATTTCGCTCAGGGAAGGGGTCGTATTTTGTTTTATATGCACTATATGCATTCTGTGCCTGGACCCCATTCGAAGGGGGGGGGTCGTACTCACACCGACATTTCGCACATCCCCATGCTGTACCCTGCATTAAACTGACCTAGTCAACGCCGCGCTGGGTGGCTCGTTCTGATGTCACAGAAGCAGTTCGGCTTCCATGCCCGAAAGGTCTGAATGCCGAAGCTGCTTCATCCTCATCCTTTACCGCGACCTTTACTCTGGAGGCTCTCAGAAGACGGAATGTTCCCGAGCACCTCACCTCTTTGTTGAAGGACATGTTGATGTGGCAAAGGCGGCTTAAGCACCGCGGCCTCACAAAGAAGTAGACAGGGTTAGGGTACACCAAGTGTCAGCTTCTTGGCCCTTTCCTCTGCCTACTAGCCCTAGATATCATGACAAAGGAAAGCCTGCAGAGGCCACTCAGGAACGTCCTCTACGCAAGTGACATTGCCTTGATAGCAGATAGCAGGGAAGAACTTCATAGGGAGACGCAAGCAATGGCAAGAGACACTGGCCGAGAATTGCCTTCGATTCACCGTTAAGAACGCTAGGTTCTTGAGCTCCGATGAGTGCAGGCCGAGAACATCAGGAGAATTCATGGAGAGGAGTGAAGAAGCTGTCTTGCCTGGTAAGCGATCTGGCCCATGAACTTAGCTTGGACCAGGCTGTGAAGTTACAATAAATGCAGCTTGGATGGAGTGGGGGGCGATGCTCCAAGATCCTCAGAGGCAAGCTCACCGGCAAGTAGTGGACCGGCGATGCTCCATGGCAGGGAATGGTGGACCACTTGCAGTAATTATGAAAATTAGCTCCACTCAGCTGAAGTGAGGGTGCTGAGATGGGACTACGGCTGGGCACGACTAGATACACTTAGAAACGAAGGCATCAGGGCGGTCACACAGACAGATCCAGTCCAGCGGAAGGTTCGAGAGCAGCTATTAGGTTGGCTGGAAAATTCTCTTACACTTTTTCGTACTCAAAATGTTTGCCCAATACGTAACCGATAGTGAGAGCACTTATACATCGAGGAGTGGCCTTCTATCAGTACCACGCTTGACTCCTGCTCCTTTTCCATCTTTAATATGGACAAGGATTTTATTCGCTACCGTCAACACCGACCCTTCAAGCGCTTCCTCAAACTCTTTCTTCCACCACCCTACTCCAGCATGATAGCTGCAGATGCCAAAATAATGGAGCTGAATGAGGACGATCGATCATCGGACAACCTTCCACGACGCTAATGCTTCAAAGCGGGAGCCTACAGTTTTGATGACGAAGTGAGGTTTGGGTTACCTGCGAACTCAGATTGAGGGAGCTGCGGGTCGGAAACTGCTGGATGAAGAAGCTGCTTCCTCGGTCAATGCGTACGCAAAGCAGCTACGAGATCTGAAAGCGTACCGTCGATCAGAGGGAAAAATTTGTCCGCACAGCCCGCCCTCATCATGATAGTGCAGCGCACTCCGTCCAAAAAAGTTCGAGCCGTACCTCATGCAATAGAGCTGGATGGCTCTCCCCTTGCACTGGTGTAGCACAGACATTGCTCCTTCTAACTGCAAGTTGCCTCCTCATTCGCTATGTGGACGAGAAAACCTCCATAACCCGAGTTCAAGTCAAGATTGAGATGGTGTCCAACTTTGCGTCGCGCCTCCCTGCATTGTGAAGCGATGGCATCCATGAGGTGCTCAAAAACTGGCAAGGACCCCGCAGTAACATTGCTGTACAATTTTGATCTTACACGCCTCTCTATAAAAGAAAGCCTAGTTTGAAAAATGTGATAGAACTTTCCCGCCAACCTGATACTAAGGCGGTATAGGCACGTGCTAAGAATGGCTCGAGGAACACCACGTAGAGAAGGCACTAGGCTTAGGAGCACAAGGCAAGCGACTACGAGGAGCCCCAAAAATGGAGGGACGTGATCAAGAAAGACGTCACTGAAGCTAAATCCACGGCAGAAGACGCCCTATATAAGAGAAGATGGCGGCTAAACAAGAACAGCGTAACGCGCGATGACGCAGGATTACGCTAGGGGGAAGAAAAAGAAGACGATGAAGCTGTACAGAAATCAACTCACTGTCCCCCCTGCTTTCCCTAGTAAGTGGAAATTGTTTCTCACCTCTCTCAAAACGACCCTGTCCGCTAAACTGCGACTGCGGCTCGTTTTTTCAAGCGACTATTTCACTGTTTCGTTGTTTAGGATGAGCACGCACCTGTTCACCTGTCATATGCCTGTGATATCCTGTACTTTAAACTCTATTTTCTGCGCCACCTGCTCATCTCTCAGGAACCCCGTTCCTTTATTGTATTAGGTCATCCCATTCAAAAGTGCCGTGACATATAAAGGAATGGCAGAAAAGCAAAGGGGATAGGAAGCGGGCTACTATACCATTTGGAGGCTAGTACCTTCAGCTGTGTATCTGTGAAATTTGGCGAACCTACCCACAGAGGAAGCTCTCGAGAAATTGAAAAGAAGCCCGAGTGGTGAAAAACAGCGCCCGGACGTCATAAGAGGGAAGTGCGCTGCTCAAATTCGACCGGCGCCGGACCAGTAGTTGTGTGTAAGGGTGTTCTCGAAATACAAGGTGGAAGGTTTGGTTCAGGAGCCCGAAGAAGGAAGAAAGGAAAAAATTGTTGTCGTGGATGGTCCCATAATGTTCATCCTGCACAAGAAAAAAGGGTGGATGAAGTCAAGCGCTGAATGTCTGATCACAGAGCCTGGACCTTTGTCGAGCTTCCCCGCGAGTCTGACATCCCAGCTGCAACTGCTGCCCGAGTTATGTCCGATATGAAACTGAGGGTGGTCTTGG
>MU912308.1:47278-70786 GCA_036418165.1 Cooperia oncophora
CAGGGACGGTAAATTGGTACCAGATTCGTCTGGGAGGATAAAACACTGACTTGTACATCGGCTGGCCCCGCAAGTCATTGTATAGGCCACATCGCATTCAATAAGCCACTACGATTCTGAATGGAAGTAGAATGCGTGCCGCAAAGGGATTGGGATTCAACGGCGAAGACTTTATCATATTATTATCCTTTACTATCATCCTAAGTCATCTGTGCCCCTGTTGATCATAGGGCTCTGGAGGGTCTCCAGAAAAGTCCCCACTCGTCCGCACCTCGTGGTAGAGCTGCCCCGCGGGTCCCTTGTGGGCGAGGGACACGATGAGCGTCATAACATTCTTTCAGGACTTCCACGAAGAAGTTTGACCAGCGCGTAGGCTGTCGTCCAGGTTTGATATCCCATACACATCCCGGTGAATCTAGTTGGTAATCGGCCTGGTCCAGCGGTCATGTTCGAGACGCATGACGTGCCTGGCCCCCCTCATCCTCGAAACCTTGGCAAAGCGGCTGCGTCCTGATCTTCGATCGTCGCTGCGGAGCTTCGAATTCCTCTCTCATTTACGCGTGACGGCTGTCTCGCTGGCGCGCTGAGTGACGCTGACCGCAAGTTCGTCCTGCTTTTTTAGTCTCTGCAGCGCAAGTCAGCAGGGAAAGGACTGCGAAGTCGAAGAGGTAGGCTCGTAATTGGGTGTTTTCCGATTCCTCGATACTTCTTCGATGTTCTCAAACGGTCCCCATGCTGCTACTTCTTCCTGCTCACCTCTGGTGCTAAGTCGTTCACGATATTGATTTCTCGACCCAGATGTTCATAGCTAGAGCATTCAGAGATGATCAACCTCTAAATATAGGAACCGTATACTTCTTGTGGAGCTGATTTGTCTCCAATATCTGTTCCGCTAATAAAGTCAGGTGTGAGCATTCTATAACTGTGTCCTAGAATTAAAGCAAAATAATCCAATGGACTTACAAAATATGTAAAAGGATTCATTTCGCCTATGTCTCAGACTGATCATTTTTAACGATGAACCCCTCAGGCTATTCACGAGAAAAACACTTTCGGAAAAAAACGCTCAGAACTCTTCTACCGTCTTCCGTTGGGTTGCACAGTGTTCGTAGATGATAAGTGTGGAGTCCTACCTATGACCCGCCCTTATCGCAATTTCTTAACATCACACTTGACCCTGTCGCTAATCACAGTTACACTTGACAGGTCGCTCCTCATTCCTGGTCTCTAATCTCTTAGGTTTTGCTAGTTCTCTGTTATTGATCGTTATCGCAGCATATTACATTTTTGAAGCTCCGCAGTGTTTTAGACAAGCAAATGGAACATCCGATGGTGCAGCGTCTGCTAGACGTGAAATTCGACGTCAAGCGCTTTGTCTCACTTGTCACCCATGGCGGTGAGAATTTTCCGGATAAGGAAGGACGGAAGTTCATTGCTGACCACTTCGACATTACTATTCAGGTATGTGGCTTATTGTTTACTTTGATTTGAACACTTACTTCCGTTCTTACCAAGTGTTTCTGAAAGAACTGCACGCGTAAGGGTTTTGGGATGCTACACTGTTCGCGAGAACCAAGCGTCGGGGTTTGTCTGATTCCAATCCATCCTCACAGAAATTAGAAAAACTGCATTCATACTGTGCGAAACTGAAGAAATCGACGACCCGCAGAATCGGATGAACTGGAGAATCGCGGATGGGAATGCACAGGTATCGATCTGTACGACCGGAGAACTGAAGATTCGTGATGCTCCGATTCTCCTGATCGATACATATCAATCGTTTTCGTGCATTCTTCCCTTCTCCGATCCCCGCGACTCATCGATTCCCCGGCTTCCGCAAGGTTAGGGTTTGACTGCAGGTGTTTTTTTTTCTAAATGTGAAGGTTCAAGCTCGAAAATCGATGCTCACCTGAGGAGCTATTCGAGCAGGGAAGGAGGAGAGGCTTGAGGGAATCCCTGTGAAAATCGACCTCCGTAAGGATAGGCCTTTCTGCAGGAATGGGTTGATTCCCCGGCACTAGAATTCTCATTTAAAGGCTAGTTCAGTAGTAATTTTTTGCCTCTTTAAAGTCGCCTTTCTCAAAGTTGTCATATTCGTCGTATTTGGTACCAGTTAAAGGCTCTGGAGGAAGAGACGGCTTCTTTAGCCGGGACCAGATCCGACCTTTGACACCCGCACGGTGCGCAGTAGCAGCACAGTGCCCTACTTCACATCTGCGCCCATATGGGAAAGCAAGAATAGGTCAACGCGAAGTAAATAGCATCCTTCATGAAATTTTCACCAAGAGAACCTGGAAGTCAAATGCTTTTTCGATGAATATTCTTTTCACAATTTTCCGAAAAATGCTCTTCTAATTCCAGTAAGTTGAAAATAATATTTTAGTCGAAATCTTGAAATCCTATTGTACACATCCAGATTTAAGTGACATTCACACCAAGAGGGATAGTTTGCTAAAAAATTTCAATTGTAATATTTCAGGCTTCTATACTTTATGTCCTCATTGTATTCGGCACGAAGTTCTTTATGCGGAATCGTCCACCATTCTCACTTTTCGTCCCACTGAACATTTGGAACTTTTCTCTGGCAGCATTTTCCATTATGGGGATGATTAAGCTGACGCCGGAGTTTTGGGGTACCATTGCCACAAAAGGATTCCAAAGTGAGTGTTTTCTTCCGCAGTTCGAATCTGTTTCTGAAAGATGAGAGAGCATAGCCGCTTTGGTATTGCAATTTGGTCTATGCTCTCCAGATGGCCTTGGGAACGGATGCAAAGTCTAGCAGCAATGCTAAACTTTCCACCCGTTCCCAAGGCCATCTGGCGTGTTCTCTTATCTGATCATGATTGCGCTATCGCCCCTTTTTACAATGCTACTTAGGTGCTGATTGACGTAGACCTGTGAGATCATGCGTTAACAGCCTGGCCTGAAAGTGAATCGTAAAGAGTAAGGGGAATAGCTGAAAAGAGTAAATTCATTCTGTCGTTCTTGGCATAATGGCGATCCACGTTTATTCCCGGCAAACAGGGAAAAATGGAACCTATACGTCGGCAATTGAACCATGGCTATTTTAGGTCTTTCTGATAACGTCTGAGCTAATTATTCATAAAGTTACCCAACACAGCCTCTTCCTCCATTTATCACTTCCGACTCTCTGTCAAGGAATTCGGTAATGAGAGTGCTCAAGTCATCGAAGGTGGCGAGCGTAGCCCATGCCTCTCGCTATTTATACGAACTAGAACGAGTAGCCCTTCCTGGTGTGCAATGCGCAGGGAGGTGGAGGCGCGAACAGTGCTAGAGAGGAGGCCTTGTCGAACAGCTCGTAAATAAAAAGTTTGTAGCCATTTTCAAACCTTGAGAGAAGCGGAAAAGATTGAAGGGTCACACCGAAATTAGGGTTTCAGCTGAAACCTGTTGGCTAGAAGTGAACACTATTTGTCTAGATCGAGTGCCCCTCAGAGGTCTATTTTTAAGCAGTTTAGAGCTTTCCCCAGAGTTCTTTTCAGTTCCACCTTGCTGCTTTGCACATCCCGTCCCTTCTGAATTGGTAGATTGGTCCTTGCTTGTGTGGTTGTACCAGGAAAATAATATTTAAGGAGTGGAAATTATTAACGGGTTCCGGGTGTCTGCACTCTTGTTCGAAGTAGGGCGCCATTGCGAGTTTTGGAATCGCTTTCCAGCGCGTGATCTCACCAACTTTTTCCTATCCATGCTTGAGCAATATTTCAGCCATGTTACTCTCGATCTCTCACTTGTACTCATTTCTATGACGTTCGATCCGAAACCGATGAGAGGGAAGTACTGAAAGATGCATAGACGTCGAACTAACCGTACATTGCAGATTCCTACTGCTTCGCATATGATTTTACGAAAGGCGAAAATGGATATTGGGTGTTCCTTTTCATTGTGTCAAAACTTTTCGAGCTCGTTGATACCATATTCATTGTTCTTCGGAAACGACCACTGATGTTCCTTCATTGGTGAGGCTCTTTTTGGTTCACAGAATAGCTTAGGCTGCGTTCATACTTTGCGTTAGCGTTGGTGCGTGAGCGTACGGTAGCGTTTTTGAGCGTGTAGACATCGATGTAGCGCTTTGAGGGGCTTTCGTGAGCAGTTTTCAACTTTCGGCGGAATGACGTTCAAAACGCAGGTGTACGCTTAAAACACTGGTCCACGCTTGAAAAGCTAGATCTACATCCATACTTTCCTAGTCGCTCGAAGCTGGTGTACGCTACAGCGATACCTATACAGTCTTAGTCGCTCGGAATCATCAAAAGGCTTACACAAAGTATAAAGGCAGTCTGAGCTTTTACCATCGGAGTTTCTCTTTTCTTTCGTGTGTTCATCGAAGAGTAGTACTTTGTCTTGTGACCGCGCCCGTCATACTCGTCGGGTAGAGAATACGTGCCACATGTTGGGTACAAAGTACGTGTTACATAAACGCAAGTGTTGCACTTTTTACATGAGACATAATATGGTAGAAAAGCGTACTTCATATCTTAATATCGGCGCATTTTCGCTTGAGAGGGGGCACTTTGGCCTTTTGCTTATTCCCATCGACGTGCCGAGCCATCTGTAGAGACCTGAGAAATCTGTGAAGCTGTGAAATTGTGCCAACCAAAGTTTGTATAGACCATCCCGCTTACCAGAGGTGGTGACGAGCGTGCTTCAGTTTTACAAGAGTTACAGGTTCCACTGGAGTGAGGCGTGTAAATCAGATCTAATGAAGCAGCGAAATTGCAAAATGCCCCCCCCCCCACCTCCCTTCATAGCTAACTCCCATAATGCTTCCGTCAGCTTCGTTCTTTGGGAGAAAGGTTGCTGAGCCGTTTGACGATCACCATTGCCTTCAGGTATCACCACATCCTCACTGGTATATACGCCTTCTATTCTCATCCTCACACTCCCGGTTTTAATCGATATGGAATCTACCTCAACTACTGTGTCCATGCATTCATGTATAGGTGAGCACAACTTTTATTCAGGCTTAAAAGCTTCTTTTTTTTCTATGATGGGTATGAGTTCTTATCTTTCAGCTACTACTTCCTACGCTCAATGAAAATTAGCGTTCCCGGTATTGTCGCCAAGTTCATAACCACGTTACAAATACTTCAGTTTGTGATTTCGTGCACCATTTTGGCACATATTGCTTATCTCGTACACATCGTTGGGGTACGTGCTTATTTATAGATCTTCCAGAGTTGTCAATTTCATTAGCCAGTTGTTTCAATCGATAATGGGGTGCAAAAGTGCATTTTGTTCGGTCATAAAAAAGAGGAGTTGGCAGGAACCGGAACACAACTAGTGTATTAGTGCACTGCAACATCAAGTTTTCGCAGATTCGCGAAGTCGATCGCTGGGGTTTTCGAGCACCAAATTTGTTTTCAACTGGCACATCGAGCTCGAGCAAAAGAGTTACGCATATCGTTAGGGTCTGTCGAGAGGTGGTATTGTCCTCACCGACGACACGACATGGCTTGTCAGTCCTTGACAAGGTGAACTCACGACAGCGATTATCCGTTTATTATTTGCAAACACTGAGCAGGGTGGTGGGCAGCTCGTCGAAACGGAGCTAAGAACTGTGCGTTCAAACCAGTAGGGTTGTACGGGCTTGAATGCTAGCCCATCAAAGATATTGGGACTCGCTCTAGAGAAATGGCGACGAAAATGTTACGCGAATCCGGTTTCACAAGGCTGGAGCAAATTTGCAACGGCGGCGTACGCAAGGAATTCGGTGTAGCATTCACAATTGATTATAGTCGTCATCCGGTGACTTGATTCTGCGGGCGGCGGAGGGACGCGACGCGGCTTGCGTGTGCTGTTGCGAGCACGGTATCAGCCTGTTTTCCAGCCTGTTTTAGCCGTTTTCTCCCTTGACCGTTTACGCTTGTTTTTATCCCTGCTTTTCCTCAGCTATTGTTTTCTATTATTTTTTTTCGAGCGTTAGTTGCTCTATCGTCTATATGAAAATATTAGACCAGAGGTTTTTCTCTGCGTTTGCAATAGGGTGTTTTTGCGATTTTTTTTCAGCTATTTGTTCAATTGTCTGCTTAACTGTTTAATTGTACGCAAAAACCAGAAGAATCTCAATCATAATTCAACTTGTGAAGACAAAAAACAACTAATCCGTCAGTAAGCAGCCATAAACACACCGCAGCAAGCGTCGCGTCTCTTGTCGCCATAATCAAGTCACCGGATGACGAATATGAATGCGAGAATCATGCCTCCGATGGTAGAGTACTCCGCGGGGACAATGTTTGTAGGACTGGTCTTCGGCTCGACTCGGAAAGCGTTTTTCCTAAAGGCATCTCCCAAGTGAACGATGGCACTCGGAGCGCCGGATTTGAAAATAGTTGACACTCACTCAAACCACGAGAGTTGGGCGAAAAGGCGTTACAAAATCAGAGAAGCGGATCTATTCAGTCACTCTCCGTAGTACTTGGGAAAGCAAGGCTTCCAATAGGCTATAGGTGTAGTGTGTATGTTGCAGTGTATGTGCATTGCTTCATGGGCGGGAAGTCATGGCTCCGGATCCTAGGCGTACAAGTGTTTTCGCTGTTCTTCGAGCCTTCTCTTATGCACCTAAATATGCTTCTGCTCAGTAATTTTGCCGACTTGATACCTTACTGGGGTGTCGGCAGAGGCTCTTACGAGGCTATGTTCCCGTATCGAATCTCCCCTGACCTGTTGAACTTTCCTTGTTAGTTTTTCATGCCATAGCCTTGCAGCATTCAAGAAAGCCATAAAGCTTAGTGCACTGGAGGAAACATTGAAGGTGTAATGGATAGCCTAGTCTCCGGTAGCGCGAAGTGCGGGTTCGATTCTCGCCTGAGTCATCTCTTTTGCCCCGAACTCATCATTCCTATGAATATTTAGGCTTCATGTGTTTACCTTCCCTAAACAGCATCCTCTTAGGAACAAAAAGAACAAAGTCAAGTACTATTTGTATGTTCAGAGTTGTACTGCCATTCAACGTATTTTTTTCAGATCCCCTGTGATTTCGACCATAACATCTTCATTTTGGCAACATTCATGGACACGACGTACTTGATCCTCTTCATTAACTTCTTCTTGAAATCCTATGTGTTGCGTGGTGGTAAAGCTAAATACCAAGCAGTTCAAACAAAGTCGAAGAAGACGAACTAATTTTATCAACGGGTTCTGTTAGTTACTTGTACGTAGTACACTTGTTATAGACGGTTTTAGCTTAGCTCTAGCTGATATTTAAGCTGTTGTTTGGTAGAAGCATTTGTGAAGACCTGAAATTGCTCATCATTCCTTTTCACCTCATTCTTGTTGCTCATACTTAAATTTCATGAAAATGAAAGTAAACACTATTTCGGCTCTCATCACTTCAAACTTCACGCATCTTGGTTGATATGCAAATTGTTCAGGAGATTGGGACGTGTTCCTGGACGTTGTGTGATAATCCCTACAGGGTGAACTAAATAAAATAATTGACCCCCTTAGCGACCATTAAGTTGGCAGGGAGAGTCGTTGCAAATTAAAAATTTCTGTCGGTACAGAAGGCATAAGGGTAGAGAGAACCTTGTTAATAGAATGTAAAGAGCAAGCGTACCAACAGTTAGAGCTCTCAGCAGTCTACACGGAGGGGGGGGGCGCTATAAAAAAAAGACACATTTTCTTCCTAGAGTTTCAAGGCACTACGAGTTGCATTTTATTGAGTTCTAACTGGACATTTCCACCATCATCTTCAGAAATGCATTGTACACTATAATACTCCGCCACAGCCTTCTTTACGAGCGCCATCGAGAGGTTCTGCCACGCGAGCGTGATTCGGTGCCTGTGTTCCGAGGTCGTTGATTTTCCGCCCTGTTGTGCTTCCTTCGAGCTGGTAGTCGAGGTGACGAGAGTTCAAGTCAGGTGACAGAGTTGGATATTCCGTCTTCTTCAGGTATTCAGCGCTCTTCGATTCCAGTAGGCAAGAGTTTCCTCGACGTCCTTCAATTCCACGTGCTGGCACCCCATCCTGTAGCAGTACCAAGATTCCAACGATGGTACAGGCGGCGACATGAGGGCAGGATATTCTCCTCGATTTGTTCGATGTTACAGTCAGCCTTTTAGCCCGGTGTCCGGGGAGAGAATATCGGTCATCCCATTCCAGGAACTTCCGGTCCATACCATCACCTTGGCGACTGCGGTGAAGATGATATCCTGGACCGTAGCGACGTTGTCGGAGCTGCTCGATGTTGGAGGTCTTCCAGATCAAGAGTGCTGGTAGCTGTCCATGGGTGACTCCATACGAGTTTCGCAGCTGTTTGGAGGTGACGTGAATTCTGAAGGCCTTCTCCAGTCAAGTTGCGAGTGGAGATGACTTTATATTTTGGTGTACATGAAGGTGATTTGCTCCTGCTTATCGAGGAACATCTAAGAAAACAAGTGAAAAGGCGTGAACTCTTGAGAGTTCAGATTCTCTCAAGGAAAAGTTTGTGCGTGTTTACTCGGGTGTAGACGCCTCTTAGAATGTGTTAATATTTCTTCTCTACTGTTTGTGCTACTATTGTATCGAATTGTTAGTGTAAAAAGGGAGAAAGTAATAAGAAATTTTCATGGAAAGAACCTAGGGCTTGGCACTATGTACTCTTTTTTGGGGTTTCACTTGAGAAAAACTATGGCTTTATTTACTCTTCACCACCCCATTTCCCAAAGTCAGGCTGGTTGTTTAAAGAGGAAGTTTTATTTTCTTCGACTTGAAATATGCCACAATGAGAAACATGCCTCAGTGACCCACGGAGTAACCGCGATCCAGAGAAAAACTTTGCTTAACTTCAGCACATTGATTTGGGCTGTGAGCCACGCATTCTACGGGTACCGCGAGCAACGAACAGATGAAGTACATATTAGGTCATCCCATTCAAAGTGGCCGATGGTTTTTTTTGAATAAAACAAAGAGGAGAATAGATAGAAAAGTGATATTTTAGCTTTAGGATGAGTAAATCCCTCCTTCACCAATGACCCGCTCCCAGTGCCCCGAGGGCCTTTGGACCTCTGGTACCTTCGATTTTTCAACAAGTGTGGGTAAATTGCTGTTGTTGCCAATTTCGGCAAATGACAAAACATTGTAGCGTCTGCCGTTGGAGAGTACTCTCAACTGAATAGAACAGTTGTAATCGCATGGCTTTATGACGGGCGAATGGGACGATTGAACTCAGGTCTCAGTATTGTTTGTGTCCCAGCACTGATCTACAATACAGTTACTCGGGGTCTGGCACTATGACGAGCAACGGTGGCCTTCTTGTAGTTGTGTGGTATCATCCATTGTTCGATCTGAATGCCGAGGAACAGGCAATATGCACCGACAGTGACGGATTTGTTCTCTGTATAGAGCCGCTTGAAAGCCACAGTGTGGGAATCCTTTGCTATGATGATCATCCACTTGCGCCCACGTAACTCTTCATGGTAGAACTCGGGCGGCTTCTCATCTGCATTCATACAAAATTGACGATTGTGAGTTTCGACTCGAGGTCCGAGACCACCCATATTTCATCTAGGCCGGGGTGCGTTTTCACAGTTGTGAGTGACATCTCATGCTGAGAACATTACTGCTAGAGGTATAGAATCGGTACTGCGTTCGTGCTTCTATAAGAAAATTGGGTACCCATGCGCCACCCTCTTGACCATCCTCCGTTTATCGGACATAACTCGGGCAGCAGTTGCAGCTGGGATGTCAGACTCGCGGGGAAGCTCGACAAGGGTCCAGGCTCTGTGATCAGATATTCAGTGCCTGACTTCATCCACCCTTTTTCTTGTGCAGGATGAATATTATGGGACCACCCACGACAACAAATTTTTTCCTTTCTTCCTTGTACGGGCTCCTGAACCAGATCTTCCACCGTGTATTTCGAGAACACCCTTACACACAACTATGGTCCGGCGCAGGTCAAATTTGAGCAGCGCACTTTCCTTTTATGACGTCTGATTTGAAAAACCGGCGCCGATTTTCACCACTCGGGCTTCTCTTCAATTTCTCGAGAACTTCTTCAGAGGCTAGGTTCGCCAAATTTCACACAGATACACAGCTTAAGGTACTAGCTTCCAAATGGTATAGTAGCCCTCTATCCCCTTTGCTTTTCTGCCATTCCTCTATATGTGCCGGCCACTTTGAATGGGATGACCTAATAAAACACAGCAGAAAGTCATGCACTTGTGAGCGATATGAATTTGATGAGGGTGATGTATACGACCCATGCGGACCCAAGTGGACCGCTAAGCGCGATTCGCATGCGAATCACGCTGTCTTCAACGTTTGGCACTAGAACATGAGCCAAAAGTGTAGAATGGGCGATTTGAACTGCCTTATTCAGCTCCGTTCTAGCTGTATCTTGAGAGTGTATAGCTTATGAGGTGAACTTTGGGTAAAGTTGAAAAACAACGCAGAAGAAACTAAAATCCAAGTACTTTACCTGGCATGTGGTGAGCTACATTGAAGTTTCATCGTCATCCCCGCATGCTTCTTCAATGGCTCCCGCATCTCACCCGTCGCAGTGGACGGATGGTGTAGTGGATAGTGCGACGGACTCTCAATCCACTGTGCCAGGTGAAGTTTTTGGATTTTGAACTCCTGTGTTGTTTTTCATGTCTACTCAAATTTCACCTCATAAACTATACCTCAACGATACAGCTAGAACAGAGCTGAATAATGTGGTTCAAATCGCCCATTCTTTATTTTTTCGACTCTTTTGGCATTCCTAATAACGAGGCGGAGGTGGTGTAGTGACAAGTGGCGCGCTTACCACTCGGGTTCGAATCCCGGGTCGACACCCGCCCAGGCCAACCAAGCCTTCTACCCTCCGGGGACGGTAAATTGGTACCAGATTCGTCTGGGAGGATAAAACACTGACTTGTACATCGGCTGGCCACCGCAAGTCATTGTATAGGCCACATCGCATTCAATAAGCCACTACGATTCTGAATGGAAGTAGAATGCGTGCCGCATCCCACAAAGGGATTGATCAACGGCGAAGACTTTATCCTTTATCCTTTTTTAATAACGTTTAGCAAAAATGAATCTCTGTGTGGTCCTTGCATTGACCCCTACATCATGCAACTGCAACTGCATCTTGTCAGCTTTCCTCAGTATTTCCTTTTACTTCTGAATAAAAGACTGCCACATGCGAATCTCGGCCTGAGAAAGCAGACTTACTCCCTTTGTTTCTGGTTTTACAGCGCTCGCTTTTCGTCCAATGTTAAGAATCAAGTGGGAAAATTAGTGCTTCGCTTACGTCGTATGTTCAAGGTAGCTTATTATAATGGTTGAATTTTGCACAGGAAAACAACAACGGAACACAGGAGGACGCTACTGGTAAACACAGTCGCCGGTGAGAACAGAGAAGTGGGATATGATTGCTATTTACTCGAATATCCTACGTTGCAGGAGACTTGCAATTTGGCTAATCTTTTAAAATTTTTTGAATAATCCAAAAGTCTGATGTTATGAAGCACTATGACAACAACAGCTGTACTAACAGTTTTGTTTCTCTGCTTGAATTTCCACCGCTCTGCCTCACTTTTCGACTAGACCTTCTTCATTACAGGCCTAAATGTGGCCCATTGTTTATTGCTTTCTCAGATGACCAAGGCCCCCCATTCCAACGTTCCTGAGACACTATCGAGGAGAACAGCGAAAGGTTACGAATGAAGGAAGGATCGGTCTAGCCCACCAGTGCGAGAACGGAAGAAACCGCTCATTCAGCTGTACAATGAGTGCGACTTACTGTGTAATCTTATAGAGCAGCTATAGTACACGGACTTACTGTGCCAAGTCATATAGTGGACTATAACTGCTATATAAGATTAGTACAGTAAGATACACTCATTCTGCTTGCAGGTAACTGAACGACTGCTACCGCTCGCGCGGCCATTAGCCGAGTGAGTCATTTCGCTCATTTGTAACTTTCCTCTGGTTTTCTGAATAGTTTTTGAAGACGACCACCGAGCGACCCCGTGTGCATAAAAGAATTTATCAAACGCAGCAACATTGCCGAAGTTTTGCGGAAAGAACATGCACACTTTTTCCGCTGTAATTTCAATGTGCTGCCGTTATATCCTACCAATTTCAGGTGCATGAATCTTCTCCAATGGCTTCAGGTGACGTTCCGCTTGTTCTTCAAGTTCTACACATCATTCTTCCATTAATAAGCATAGTCGGAAATACGCTCATAGTATATGTGACTTTTCGATCAAGGTAAGCAATAACATAGTTACCACTACAAACACGTTAATCTCACCTATCAGATCGTATACACTGCGTCCCAAAAGTATAGTTTCACCCATAAATCCCGCAATATCCCGCCCTGCAAGACGTTTGAAAGCCTTTTAGATAAATAATTCGAAAGCTTAGATAAATAATTGTAGTATTACCAGTGTCAGATTGCATGCCAACAGCGAGAACTGACTTTTCAGAGCAACTTCAATTTTCTTTATTTCTTGAAAATTTCTCACTTTAACAATGTCCCAAAATATAGTTCCATTTTGAACAAATCTGTTCACAAAACATCAAGTGCACAACAAATGAATGAATTGTTAAGTCTATAATCTATTGCAGCTCCATTCCTTTGAATAAGTTGGAGAATGAGGTTGTCCATGCTTGAATAGAGGTTATGAAACAGTTTTCGATCGACATGCTGCCATGCATCAATTATTGACTTCTTGAGCTCACGGAACTTGTGGAATTGTGCATTGTTCTCATAGATCTTGCGTACCATGAAGCCCCACATATTCTGCGATTGGGTTTGAGTCCAGGGCTATTCGTCTGGCCCAGGAGCAAAAGAGCGATTGATGACCGGATTGAGCCTCACGCTCCGAGCGTTTGCGGCTGACATGAATTGCGTGATTTTCTCTGCACTGAAAACAGACTTCCCTGCTGCATTTCTCATCAGCACCAGGAACCGGTAGACCGCTCGTCGCATGACTTTCAGAAGGACGGAAGGTCATTTCGCATTACCATGAGCGGAGCACCCGGTTTTTAGAACGTTCCATTGATGCGATGGCACCCCAGTACCATAAGCCATCATCCACCGGCGACAAAATGAAACATTTGTCCCCGCTCAGGTCCCGAACTCCCGTGGGCCACTCGCTCCGCCTCACTCACGCCGCTCCGCCTCGAGCTCTCTCCCCGCCCTCGGTCCCCTCAGGTCGTGGTCAGCGGAATCGGTTTCGCCTGAGCGGTTGCGGTTGAATTTTTTGTCATCAGAAAACACGACCGCGAGAAAAAAAACTAAAAAAAAGCAACACAGACAAACAAGCAGTACCGGCACCGCAGAAGCCCCTCACTCCATTCAGCTCGGCAACATCCTCCGCGCTTCGGAGGCGGAGCCAATCAAGTTTTCGCGATGGTTTTTTGTTAAAAACAGTGCCTAACTCATATTCCTCCCGTAGGTGAACTCAGGAGTTTTTAAAAACGCGCCGAACAGTCCCTTCGAGACGTTTTCTGTCTCGAAGTTGACTTTTGTCTTTCAGGCACGACGTTGTGCAGTTCGATGCTTCTCTCAAAGTACGGCGCTTTTCTCGATCAGAGAGCAAAGGAGGACGCCCAGAGCTCTTCTTGATTCCATATCGTGCGGGTTCCCTGACAAAGTTATTGATAACATGATGACTGTGGCCCAACTCCCTTAAGATTTGACGGTTCGACAGTCCTTGAGCCTTCTTTACGATAATCTCCCCTTTTCCGAAGTCTGACAAAGAATGTCCTCTCATCATACCCTGAAAAGGTGAAAAGTAGTGAAGATGAGACAGTTTCACCCGAAAAAATAAGCAGATCGTAGTCTCTGGCCAGCCGTCTCTAGGGGGAAAATATTGCGGATGAACTATACTTTTACAGGACATTGTCAAGTGGGGCAGAAATTTTTCAAAAGATGAACAGAAAGGTGAAGTTACTCTGGGAAGTTAGTTCTCGATGTTGGCATGCAAACTGGCACTGGTAATTACCACATTTTCTGTCTGAGAGGCTTTTTGGAAACGTCGTGTAAGACGGGACATGGTGCGATTTATAGGTGGAAGTTTACTTTTGGGACGCAGTGTACTATCTTACAGGAGTCTACAAAATCCATGTGGTACGCTGATTGCGTTGGTTTCTCTCGGTGACGTGGTACAGATGGTATTTTCGTTGATTCGTTATCTCTGACCATTTCCAGCCTGTAGGTATTACACTTTTGAAGATTTTTCCGAGTGCATCTATCCATAAGAAGGCGCAAAGTCTGTTTGTAAAGCTGAATAGACTTTTTTTGTCGATATTACAGCGAATAACCCTGTCAACAGAAACAGACAAAGGTTTCCACTTGACATAATACACTTCTTGCTTGTACCGTCTCTAAGTAAACTTCTTTGATTTGAAAGAAGGTGAAGTTAGGGGGCTTTGTAACAACGGGCACCATCAAAGTCCACCCGTAGTGAGACAACGTACCTGAGACGCGCGCTAGAGCGCTTCGTCACGATTTCCATCAAAAAAAATCTGTACACTCATATGGCGGCGAAGTGGATGGGTACGCAACTGCAGTAGAGTGTCGCTTTCTCTATTCAAAACTGCACGTGACGAGGCTGGAAGTGGTGATACTTTGGAACCGACTCCATATTCCGCCTCACACTGACGCTCAGTCGCAGCGGCAGTCGCACGACTAATCGTAACCAATGACGCTAGCTCGCAACCAAAGACGCGAACTTTTCACGCTGGTTGTTCTCTACCTCCGAGTATGTGTTTCGCTGCGAGACCTTAGAGTCTACGCGAGTGTTGCACCTTGAGGATAGTGCGAGTGTGGAAGTTGCCTCGACTTCCATTATTCTTCAGTCTCGCCCCTTCACTTCTGGATGAAAAGCGCGTTCAACTGTAGCTGCGGAATCATTCGCGTCGCATTTTGCAGAGACCGTCTTTGGAAGTGAGTGTTAGTTCGTCTTGAAATAAGTGAAACCATTAGTCATCGCAGTCGTGCCCGAGGAGCACTACAGAAGTTGCGTAATCCTTATGCAGTTCAAGGTTAGGTCCTTTGCGTGCTTCCACTTCGTATTCCAGAAGGCTGTTGGTCTAGTACTGGAAGACACAGCTGCCCAGATGCATGGACAGTACCACTACGGCTTAGGGTCCATGAGATTCAGCATCGCAGTGGGAGCTATGGATGTGTCACTATCACCCTTCCTCTCAAATAATTTTTTCCAGTATGACTCCCTTCCCTCATCCACCGAAGGAGACGTTCTCAAGGATTCCGATCTACGGCTCCTACCAACGATGAAACCCTTCATCGTTGGTGAAACCTTGATGGGTGATAAAACCTGTGAGACAAATGGCTCTAGGTTTCTCTTGCTCTTTAGCCGTTTTGCACCACAAATATCATTGTTTTGGTTTTATAACTGCTGTTTAACGCCACGCGTTCCGAATGTTATCACAAGAATGCTGAGTTGTGGGCAAAAGTCGTGCCCCAGGCGGGAGTCGAACCCGCACCTCACGCTTTCCGGGCGAGTGCGCTATCCGTTACGCCACCAGGGCCGCTTTTACCCTCTCAGCTTAACGGCTTTTATGCCGTAGCCTTACAGCACTCACACGTTTAACTTGGTGAGCCGGTCAGCCGTAATCGTTAGATATCGGCATGGAACCGCAAGGCCGAAGGCTTTACAAGTTTTTGAAGCTGTTTTGTTATAAACTGCTGTTTAACGCCGCAGTGCGCGTTCCGAAATCCGTTACGCGGCCGATGGCTAACGATTACGGCTGACCGGCTCACCAAGTTAAACGTGTGAGTGCTGATAGGCTACGGCATAAAAGCCGTTAAGCTGAGAGGGTAAAAGCGGCCCTGGTGGCGTAACGGATAGCGCACTCGCCCGGAAAGCGTGAGGTGCGGGTTCGACTCCCGCCTGGGGCACGACTTTTGCCCACAACTCAGCATTCTTGTAATAACAAATATCTTTTTTATTTCACGTTCGAAGAATTTGAGATTAAGTTCATCAGTATCCAACAAACAGCAAAAAAATTTTCTTCCATCGGAAAGTCAAGTTATCAGATCACGGTACACCTACTGCGAGCTTCGCTACCACAATTACAATGGCTCTTCCACGCGGCCATGATTTTCCAAATTTCGTTCGATAATCTCTGCTTCGGACACTTTTTTGCGCTATTACTTTTTCGCACATACGCATCTACTGAAAATGGTCGATACAGGAGCGACTCCACCCTCTCTGCTTGAAGATGATATAGATTCTGGATTTTTACTACTGATATTGTTTTCACCATCACTCTTACACTCCATATGTCAGGGATAGCAGGAACGTAGCGGCGTATTTCATTTGTACGTGGCAGCGACTGCGAGCTTCTTATGGGATAACAGTCGTCATAAGGGCAGTTGATTAGGCGGTCGAAGGGTCGCAGACGCAGCTAGAGCAGCGACCGCGTACGTAGGCATGCTTTGCTCAATACCATCCAGGTATTTGTAAATCGTTTTTCTTTTGATCCATTGTTTCGCTTATTCTTCATTACTCTATCGCTAGTGTGTTCCTGCCTATGTAATACACAAACATGGTAGTGGAGGAAGAAGCCAACCATGAAAGGATCGCAGAAACAGTCAAGCAAATACCTAAAAATCGCTCAAGCACACACATCACAATAAGAAAGAGAATCCATGTTCTAATATACTTGGTAGAGGAAAAACAACTACCTTGGAAAGCAAAGAACAGAAAATACAGTAGAAATTAGGGAGGAAATGGCTGAACTAGGCTGAGAGCAACTGACCGTCGCCACGCCAAAGTTCGCGTCAGCGACCCTTTGACAGCCTAATCAACTGTCCGGATGACGGCTGTATTCCATCGTTGGACTCCCCAACTGCCCAACGGGGGAGAGGGGATTGCATTTGAACACTGAGTGGAGGATCTTGAACGGAGAATTATTCACCAGCAAACAGCGCAAAGGTGTCAAGATCGCTAACTCGTAGAACCGGAACATGGAGGCACAGTGGAGGCAGAGCACGCCATCGCTATTATGGTCACAGTAGGGGGAGGTCGTATTTCGCGAGAGAGGGGGGGGTCGTGAGCACAGGCAGGGCACGCCATCTTTGTGATCATCACAACGGGGGGGGTCGTATTTGCCAGCGATGGAGGCGGGGGGGGATGAGGGTCGTAAAGGGTCGTAAACGCATGGCCCATGTTGAAGTGGAGAGAGCGGTGATACACGGTACAAGTGAAAAGAAGCTCAAAAGGGACGATGTAGATGACAATAAATAGAACTAGGCACTATCGAACTATTCCTAGGCCAAGAACTAAAAAAATATTGCTGAAACTTTTTCCTCCTTCCTCACAAAAAACTTCAAGACACTTCGCCCACCAACCCTGGTCTAGATAAATCCCAATCCACTAATCAAAATCTAGAAAAGAATCCATTGCAAAAGCTACCTATGAAACCGTAGAAATTGAATCCTGAGCAATTTCCTCACAACAAAATCAAACTCAACAAAACAAAATCAAACTTAACAAAAACAAACAATCAAAATAATTCACAATCAAATGGATAAGAAAAAAACTCACCAGGCCAGCTGGGAACCGGAACTATGGATTACTTTTGAATTTTGGCTGTTCGCGGTCAGCGCGCTCATACAAGCTCATTGGTGCGCGCTATTTTACGGCCTGGAGCCAATTTCAAGCCAAACACGTGAAAGTACCCCTCATTTGAACACCCATAACTTCGTTGAAAGTGAAGCTATCGGAGAGGGGTAAGTGGGAATGAGTAGAGCTAGGTTGGCTCTTGTCACCTGAATTGAGCGATTTTGAAAACGTTCCGATTCCAGAGATTTTCCCCGTTGTGATCATCGTTGTGATCCGTCTGTGATCATTTTTGCGAACCGCGAGTCGCTACGCTTTGGACGTCCATGGCAAGCTTCATACACGGCCTTTCGTAAAAAAGAATTGTGCCGGAAGCTTGAAGATTTCTACTTTCCAGCAAGGCTTTAATTTTCTCCCTAGGCGTGCTATTCGAAAAATTCCCCGTTGTGATCATTTTGTGCTCACCCCCACGACACGAAAAATCAACCCCTCCGAGGCCAGGAAACCTCCAGTTGGCTTGAAGGCTTCGGTATGCTTCTGAAACACATGTTTCCGCCAAGGGTATTAGGAAATAGTTTATTGGGCGCCAATCATCATCACCTGTGCAATACGCCATGCATGAGGTTTCACGCAGTTTTGGAAGGTGTAACTTCTAGATAGGGCTTCCCAAGTGCAAGCACATGTGCTCCTACGATCAGAAAAGTCCGGGAATGTACTTTCATCTGTTTATTAATCGTCACGTCGTGAGTCCTTTTGTTGTTTATAAATTCAGCCCTTGTGGGCTGTGATCGTAGCTCCTATCATCGCCCCTTCCTCGTACGTATTGTCAGTATGCTACACCAGCGCCAGAGTGCTGGACGTGCTTGGGACGTACGTAGGTACTGCGACCTCCCCCCCCCCGCTCGACAGCAAAATTTTTGTAAAAAAACCAGAAATTTTTTGGGAAAAAGTAGACAAAGTGGTTGGAAAAATTTAGGGAATAGGTAACATGTGTGAGGAGGGGGTCGTACTTGAAAATGGAATTAGGGGTTGGGTCGTATTTTTCAGGAAATGATCACAACGCAATGGCGTGCCCTGAGCGCAGGGCCCATTCTGAAGTGAGGAGAGGAGCAATACTCAGATGTTGTACACCTGAACGATGAGAGATTTATTCATTGTTCTCCATGAGCAGAACACCTGAAGAGACATATGAAAGAGAAGCAATCTACAAGCTCAGAAGTGTGGAGCAGGAAGTGCGCTGACCGCTCACAACGTTGCCATAAATTGATAAACGAATGGAACACGTACTTGTCCGGACCTTTCTGATCGCAGGAATGCACCTGCTTGTGCATAGTGAGCCCTATCTGAAAGATGCACCTTTCAAACACCTCTGCATAGGAGCCACCAGCATGGCTCACTACAGTGGAGATGCCATGCGGCGGCGAATAATCTATTTTCTGACACCCTTGGCAAGAATATGTGTTCTAGAAGCATACCAAAGTCTTTAAACCAACTGCTAGTGGTGCTGTGTTGGGTTTTCGTGTCGTCCGAAAACTGTCTCAAAGTAATGACAGCGGGGAAGTTTTCCGTATAGCAGGTTCAATGGGGAAAATAAGAAAGTGTGCCTTGGAAGTATGGAAGCTTCTTAGATCCCGGCGAGTGTTTTTTGTTTTACAAGGGCTTTGTGACTAAGATGTATCTTATAGCTGTGCAAAGGGCGTAACAACTCGTAATGACTCAAAAATCGCCATGAATGCGTGCACAATTGCGGAAATTTTCTTGAAGCAGATTTCTTAGAATGCTTCAAACGGATGCATATTTGCCAACCGATGCTTTTACATTGTGTCTGTATTATTGGTTTCTCAAAGCGTTTTGCATCCTTTTTGTGTTCTCATTTGGTTAGTTTGTCGGTTCTGTTATAATTTGTGCTTTAGGCATTCGGCCGCGCCGCCGCGTTGTAGATTTGATGGTATGGGGCTTAGACAGTGACAACAAGGTAGCTAGCAAGCAGCTCATTAATGAAAAAAATTGCGAAAAATCATCGGATTTCCCCTATAACTGACGCCACACCGAACTGAGGTTGTGCGTGCTCAAGGCGAAAAGGAGGCGCGGCCGCACGACTTCTCACTTGTTGATATCAGCTGTTCCCTTATCACCTCACTCTCACCATAGCGGAGAGAGTTGGTTGCGGAACAACCGCACCTTCAGGCCACCATTAGAAAAGAAGTTGGGCGTAGTCGCCACCAGGTGGGGGGGAAGACTCTTCACGAGCGGGCGCTGCTATTCTCTCGCATTTTAGTGTTGCAAACTTGTACGTCCTCATAGGGTTGGTTACGATATCCAAAGAGGGCGTGAGAACAACAAGTGAACGCCTCTTAAGTGCACTCGCGTCTTTTTTGTCGTTTATTTTCGCAGGTCTTGAGTATTTTTTCAGTGTTTTCATTTCTACTGCTGGCGGATTCATGCCTTATGAAGGCGCCAGCACCAAATTGTTTACCTGATAGCACCAAATTGTTTAAGTGCTGGTGCCCTCCTAAACGATTTAGTGCAGATGCATGAATCTGCTACCAGTTACGTGTTTATCTAGTAGCAGATAAACGATTTCATGGCATGGACTTTACCTGCAGCAAGACTACTAGTTCCTTCTTTTTAGCCGAGTTTTTGGCCCTCGCTTGGTGAGTGGGCTCATCATTCGAATTGAGTACATTCATCCACCGAACACTGTTTTCCCCTCGATTTTCGCTTTTGTCCGCGAAAAGAAAGAGTTTACTACGCTAGGCCATTAGCAGTGGATGAGGGAGAGGGTTGTGTCGGGACCTATTGGCGGGGTCGTATTCAGCAGAAATTATTGTGGCGTGATCCTGTGTAGAGGACCCGGATGACTGTTACCTTGTTAATGGAACACGCTTCCCACTTTACGTCCATCCCTATTGCCAATGACATTTCTTAGAAGACCCATCCTTTTTGCAGTACAGGCTGTTTAATTCTCATGTAGAGTCTTCTGTCAAAATCTGAAGGTAATTCGTTTTGTACATTTGACCGTTTCACGTCGACCGTTCTCCTTTGATAGATGGTTTGAAAATGTTTCCCTTTCCAATCCGGTTGAATGTCCTGCCAAAAAAAAAAAACGATTACGTGCCGCACTGTGACGCCACGTGGTCCCCGTCCCTCTACGAAAGGAAGGACCCAGATTGGGGATTTCCATTGCCGGATTCAGCAACCGACGGATTGGCGAGATTGGCTCTCTGACCTCAAGAATCCTGGGCTGTACGACAGCGGAGGAGCTAACAGAGGTCAGCCGCAGGTCAGTCACCAGAGTAAATTTGGAAGAAACTGCTACCAACACGTACAGCGTCAACCAAAGCCTTGCAGCGCTGTAACTTTTTGGCTCGAAATCGAGACGCTATTGAGCACAGTAGCAGCAGAGTTGGGAAGGATTGAAGAAGATACAACCCCTTATCTGGCTCACAAGCCGGCTCGCCTCAAATCACCCGGGGAGAACAACCATACTGATTTGAACTAAGTGATGAAGGTAAGCGTAGCCTCATCACTGGAGAGCAGCTCTTGTATCCAGGTATCATATTCTTACGAAAAGAAGTGCATCCTGGTTGGACCAAATGTTAGATGTAAGTGGCCTTTAGGGAAGACCCAAAGCGGTTCAGGCGGCCTAGCGGATCATTTATGGGCTGGGCTGGAATGGTGGAACTACATTTGCTTCCTGAATAGAAATCAGAAATGTCCTTCAACCCGGCCCGTTCCCATCGCTGGCGACGACGACGTGAATTTCCCAGCGGTATTGTGCAAGTGTTCATGCAATTAGGTGAATGTCGAAGTGGTTCTAGCTGCACCACAAAATATGACATTATCGAGTTGCCTTACGTGTTTTCTTAGTTTATTTTATTGATCCAAAACCCATGAGGGATTTTTGCGGTATAAAGATTCAGATGACTAATGAAAATCGTGGGCAGTTTGAAACAACGGACCAGATGAGAAGTGCATTCTGGGAGATTTGAACTCAGCATCCAATCTGATGTGACTGATTAGCCGTTTAGTGTCAAGAGTGTGTTGAATTTGGCTCGAAAAGTGAACTCGAGAACTTGTAAATTCATAACGAAGTGATACATAGTCTATAGTTCGGTGTCCTCGCTGTCAAGAAAAAAGCCCCACACAGCCGCCTCATAGGAAGGGTGCGTGTCTCCGGAAACTGCTGCTTAGGGCATACAGGTTTGTGAGCTGCACCAATGTTTTCATGTACTACCTGCTCAAGTCATTTCTAGGCGCATTATTACGGAGAATACCAGGTTTTTCAATAAAGCACTAATAGTGTAATTGTAATAGTCACAATATTCTAGAGAAATAGAAGGTTCAAGCGTGTTACCTAATTTGCACAGGAACTTTCTCGTACTACGAGGTTCAATAACTGGAAAGCAAAAAGTGATGGTCATATACGTAGCGTCTTCGAAAGCTCATATGCATAAATTTTCGTCATGAATCAATTGCAGGATATCTGAAATTCGTTTGGATATTTGCATATATATCCAACTGCTGCCTATATTTGCTATCTGTTTTTCAACTATGCTATTGCTTAGTTTGGCAGTAGACAGACTGCTCTCTCTTTGGATGTTCTAGTAGGTTTTAGGGCTTTTCTCAAATAGCGTTTTCTGTTATGAAGAAAGAGAACGCGTCGGTGCATTTTGATTCTACGGGTTTCGGCTCATGGATGTTTCAAGAGACTCCTGCTATCAGGCTGATCGGGTCCTAGCAGTCGTAGCAACCCTGTGGAGTCGCTCTTAGCAGTTCATGTGAAGGATGGGATGGCAGCGTTAATGATGGGTGGTAGGTAGTGATAGCCGCCGACTGAAGCCAATGAGAATGAATTTCTGCTATAATTATTTACACTAATTGCTAGTGAACTGCAACCAGCTCTTTTCTGAGGGACCAGAGGTTCACTGAACACATGTTATTCCTTTTTTGATACCACTGAAATAAAAATTTATTTCGTGACCTCTGTGGAATTCTGGCTAGTAATGAGTGTTGCACGTGCAACTCAGACTCAAGCTCCTCTAATATCATTGATTTTTTTAGCAATAGGTGGGTAGGTTATGGATGCCTAGGAATGTGAATCTGTTGGATTAACTAGTTGAAGCAGTTGATCGAGCGGTAATCTATGGTTATTAACTGACATCATCGTATAATTGGTAGCATACCGGTAGGGGTACTCATCTATCGTGACTTTATCCTATACTCGAGGAGCCCAGAAACCAGCAAGGGAACTTATTGTTGGCATAAATAATACGAACTGGTCGTTGTTTAGTCGGTCGTTCCAAATTACTGACTCTAGAGAAGGTACGGGGAAGGAAAATATAAGTAACGATTCCCGATCGGAAAAACAGGATTGTAGGCAATTCGAACGCAGCACAAAGAGATTGCACACTGATAGAGTAGGCAGAAACTGATCGACTCTTCCCCGCCTTTTCTCCCAATCCACATTTATCCTACACTCCTAACTACTAGCGAGCTGAGTCGATCGGCTTCAGTGCTCCACTTTCGCGCGCATGCTACCGAAGCTCCAGCTCTCTACATGTGCTTTCTTTTGGCGCGTATTCTCCTCAGCCCCTACTGTTTGGAGCCAGAGGGTTTTAAGGTTAACAACCGGTGTGGTTTTCGACGGCATAACTTTTCCTGCTAGTAGATCCGGATTGCTTTTCAGCTTTTCATATGTGAGGTCTACCAAGTAACCTCTTGAAACATCCAGAGAAGAGTACTCAATATGTGATGCATTTACTACCTGCTAACTTTGAGCAGCGTCTTGTATGTAATCTTTGTCGTTCTTAACGTTACTGCCTATTTCGGTTCGTTGCTGGTTGACTTGTGGAATAGCGGATTATTCCGTATCTACGGTAGTAGAGACGATTATGTCGAAGCGTTAGGCTGATAAACGATAAACAAAGTATTCCACATGAAAACCTGGGAAGGCACAACCAAGCGAGGTTGTGCAAG
>MU912309.1:0-13422 GCA_036418165.1 Cooperia oncophora
CACTTCCGTTCCCGTGCAGTTCGAGCAGAGGACGTAGCCTGCTGCTACGGCTGCAGCGTGGCTACGTCCTCTGCTCGAACTGCACGGGAACGGAAGTGTATGGTAGTGGTGCCCGAGTATCGCCTCCATACTGCGTAAGACTACGTGCGTAAGACTCAGCTAGAAGTTCAGACAATGGACCGGTTGAGGTGGAAGTGTGGTTGACGCTTGCGATCCTGATCGCGAGGCATCTTGTAAAGATTTTCGTAGACTGAATTTTCCCAGTACTTTAATTTTGGAGATCTTTCTGGGAAGAACCACTGTGAAAATGATGACTGGGTTGAGCCAGACTTATCACTGATATGAGATGATAATCAGCTAAAAGGGATTAATCGCGCTTCTCCAACATAACTCTCCTCCTATTGCTATATTTCGTCCCCCTCCTAATTTTCAACGTTCTCCTCTTCACTGCTTCCATCCTGCTTACTATCTTGCCAACTGTTACAAAAATTTGGGGAAGCAGAAGGCGGAGGGGGGGGGGGTAGCTTGTACGGAGCACGGCAAATCATTCAAAAAAAGAGAAAAAAAATTCTTACGCAAAAATACGGCTTCCTCCTCTTCCCCTCCCCCCATCCAGACTACCACCCGCTACTGCCTCACTCATAGAAACATGAATATTATATCAGACAGAAGGGTAAACGCGTGACGCTCTCACGAGCGCTCGCGCTCAGAACACTTCAACACATCAAATTTATTCGAAAATTCTTCCAAGTGAAGGTTTAGCCTAGGGAATATAAATATCGCGTTTGCGTCGACAAGGACGCGTGGCGCGTCCGCGTCAGCGCCAGAACTTGCATGCAAGCTTGATATGCGTATTCAAGGAGTCAGACTACTCTTGATGACAAAGTTTTGGATGAATCTATCACTGGGCAAGAAATTCAATGAGATTACAGCCTTGAGTTCTGCAAAAGGTAAATGTCACTAAATCTGGGGCCAAATGGATGTGGATGTCAATACAAAGCTATAGTCCAGAAAATGTGACAAAATCACGCTAAAATACTCACATATACAACAAAAACATACAAAAAAGTGGGCACAGTTTGGCAGGGGGAGGGCAATTTGCACTTTCGCCAGTTCACGCGTTCATTGCTTCGCAAGAGGTGACGGATATTCTTGACAATAGTTGACACATGGTCTTCACGACCTCGACTGGTATCACTTCATGGCTTCAGAAGATCTCCCAGATCTCCACTTGATAGCTCGACAAGCCGATGGAAAGGTTAAATGACGCCCTCCCAGGCCGAACCTCTCCGAAAAACGTCATGAGAATTACTCTCAGTTACTGCTCGACCGAGTATGGGTGTCAAGTTAGCGGCCAGTAATGCGTCACTTTTGAAAGTGGAATGGATCAGTAAACCAGTTCAATAAGATCCCTTTAGTATAGTTACGTATTTAAAGGAATATGAACAGTAATTGGTTCTCGTCAAAAAAAATGGTTAGAACAATAACTGATGGGCAGCAAGCCGATAGGTTTCCTGTCGTATGCAAAATAAAGTACGGGAAACTAATAAGAAATATAAGTGAAACTGGTTAGGGTAGCTGCAATTCATTACAGTACTAATTCGAGAACTGTTTGTTAAGTTGGAACAAAACGCAATAGCCACCATAAACGGCAAAAAAAATAAGTTGGCCGGCACAACTCAATGGAACATTCTATGAAAAATAGATTTTATTCGCTCCAAAAGAAATAGTAGCCATAATATGGGTGGACTACGAATAATACCCTATTTTCTGGAGTAAAAGGCGCATTAATCAGCATACTCGCGCTGAGGTCAGGGCCCTTGTTGCTGAGAAGAATTTCTACAAAATACGATTCTTCCTTCTGAATTGCCTCCTGTGGTAGGACCCCCTTACTCACGTCACCATCCAACTTACTAGAATTTCCAAAAATTTTCCACTTTTTCTTGCAAATTTTGCCATTGAGCCAGTCGAGCGAGGGGGAGGGAAAGAGGTCGCCACCAAACAACTACTCATCTCAACGTTCCGAAATAGCTTTTGGGCTCTGCCAGCTAGGCGGGGGAAGGGGAGATGGAAAGCGCGCGTGAAACAGGAAGAATCAACCATCAAAGAACTTTTCTCACGCCAAGCGCGAGAAGTTTTTGAACATAGCAGACGATTTTTTAGTCTTTTTCGCACATCTCAGTCTTTTACCCATTTATGCACACAGGCAGAAACTAACAAAAAAGTTCGGCATCAGAGCGCGATGAAGACAGCTCTCGTAATGCTGCCGATGAGCTTTCTTCTTCCGTCATACATTAAAGGAAAAAAACGGGAATGTTGTTGCCGCTGAGCACTCCTGTTTTAGACTTTGGCTGCATGTACAATTCAGTGCTTTTATCCTCTCAGACGGATCTGTTACCAATTTACCTCCCGGCGATAGAAGGCATGGTTGGCCTGGGAGGGAGCCGAGCAGAGGTTTGACTTCGACCTCTTCGTCCCTGTCAAGCATTAGTGCATAAGAACAAACATCTCAGCAATAGCCCAAGTTGTTAAACCTACACGATCTTTTAGGCGAATGCGTGTTGCCTATGAGGACCTACCCTTAAAAAAACTTGCTAAGAGAGACCATTCTTTGGCCAAAGGTAATGAACGAACACCTCCCCCACCCGATGATTATCCTCTCTGTATTACCAAGAAGTTTCCCGTGTCCTACAGTGCAAACTGGATAGAAGAGTGTGGGATATAACAGGCATTACAGGAAGATAAAAAAAATTCATGGCTTGTTGCAACCTAAAAGTAAACGCAGCAGAGTGCCACTAGTGAGTTCGCTTAACAAGTGGATAGCTTCAGAAGAGTGTGAAACCCTGGAAACCTGGCTAGTAGGCATTGCATTGCCAGTCTTCGCTGAATCACTACCGAACTCCCAACTAGACTGGGAAGATTTTGGGTATAGATGAATGTGAACCAATGTACAAAAGCTCTTTTGAGCGACAGATATTGATCGACGTCGACAAGAAGCTACAGCCTCGCCTGAAACAGTTAGACCATGTGGGAAAATCGGAGGCCATTACCTAAATCACGCCTAAAGGTTTCTGCTTGAACATAACCCCGCGATTGTATATTGGCGACAGTGGCTTCTTACAAACGCCTAGTCGCTAAATGACTCCTCCAGGGAAGAAAAAAAGCAAAAAAAAAGTCACGGAGTAGACCCTGTGTATACTCTTTATCCTCGAAATGGAGTAGGCGTGGCGTTTCAACTCGGCCTAGAATAGGTTACTCATGGGACGTTCCAATTTTATACAACTGCCATCTTCTTCTGTGATGGGCAAGGCGTGACCACAGTGGTCTCAATATTAGAATATCTCAGCAAAAGCCGAGTCAGCGCCACAGTTGGGGTACGCGGCCACGCCTACCGCATCTCTGGGATTTCTAGTGTAAAGACCTGGTAGCTTCTCTGGAACGAGTTCTTAGCACACGTTCGTTTTATGCCAGCAAAGCGATATACTGCCGCCTCTGCCCACTAATCGCCTCTTCACGTCATCCAGTGCTAATGCCATCTAACAGTAGAGGAAAAAAATGGGCACAAGAACGGAATTTTTGGAAGCAATTGCCTATGATTTTAGGTGGGCGGGACAACTAGTGAGGCGTCAGAACCGCTACTTATAAGGGCCACAGCACCTTCGTTGCTTACTGTGAAGCCAAGAAAGTGGGATAATCTTAGAGAATGAGGACCAGATACCTTGTATAAGGAAGGACCCCGTCTAAAGCCATTTAGTGACACCAACAACACTTTTTACTGCTGTAGTGCAAAGTGTGTATAACATCAGTGTCTACAGGGCCCGTGGTATTACGGAAACTCCTTGCTGACCGACAATACTCGCCCACACCATTCTAAAAAACACAAAGCCACCTGCTTGGAAAACTCTGGCTATTCACTATTCGCCTACTGATGGTAGAGCGCTGGCTCGCTTCGAGGAGCACTTTGCAAAGATCTGTGAACTTCTATACATTTACGAAATGATTCCAGTTTCATAGTATATATCCGTGTACAGTCTTATCGAGAGTCAATACAAGAATTCACCTCGCGAATACAGAAAATTCACGTTCGTTCATTGCTAAAAATTTTATTTTTATGTAGTGGCAGGAGAAAAAACCCGCTGTAGGACTTTCTAAAAGGGAACAGTGACAGAGAAAGAAGTAAAATATATGCGGATTGTAAAGAGAAAATCTGAGGGAGACAGCGTTCGTGTTTTTTCTTAATTTTACACAACGTGATGTTGCCCTGGGTCTCAATAGCATATTAGTGTTGCGAGATGTTTTATATCCTGATTTTTCACTACTCTCAAGGGTTTCAACTATTTGAGTGCGTACTGCATAGAAGTAATCAAAGAACGAAATCGGGGCTGGCAGTAAACTGATGATTATTGATCGTAAAATCGATAGACGAAAAAATCTTCCGAGCATCGCAAATGCGAAAAAAAGCAACTTGACCTGAAATGACCCCAAGTTCACCAATTCCTACGATTCAAAGCGACAGTGAAAACCTATCAATGTTGTACGTCACGAAAGAGGTGCAGTGATATCTTGATAAGGGGAAGTCTCTTTGTTTTACAGCGCCATGCGGAGTAGGAGCTTACCAGCTTCTTGCTAATGATGGGCGGTGTCAGAGAGAAGCTTTGGCACGGTGGCCAAGCCCGTTTTCCACCAAAATTATTGAGCGGGCGAGTGACAGTACTCTATTCATACCAACTGTAAACAGTCGTTTTTCCACTGAAGCTTTATTGCCCCTACCCGCTTTCAACAGTTGGTGAGGACGAGCTGAGGCGCGCCAAACCAGCACCATCGGCAGGGAGGAAGGCTCCATGCAACCCTCTTCGTGGTTTCTAGCCAAAATGCCAGTGACGTTGCAGGAACACGTGAGACCTCAGAGTTTTGGTTAGTTGGGTGGGTCACCCTCTACCGAGGTCATCGCTACCATTATCTATTACTACCTGTATAACAAACCTATGTAAATACATAAACTAATACATAGAATGAAAAATAATTCAGTTGGTTAGTAACACCGAAATCGGCCCAACAGAACGACGAAAATGGAGGTTTGGAGAGGAGTTAATTGGCACTAAGGCTCCGAGGAAACAGAAAATTACATGGCGAGTCACGGAGGAGTGGCGCGTTCGTGTGGGGGGCGGGCCCGCGGGGCGCCTTCACTCAATGTCGAGTCGTGATTATCCCTTTGTGAAGCAATCAAAAAGACAAACCGTAACTGAATACTATTTCTCACATCCGCCTTTCCAACGCGACGGACATCAAGAAAATTTTCCTGTTTGACCTAGATGGTGCGCCTTAAAAAGCAGTCTCCCACGTCTTCGCAGAATTCATCGGTCTGTCTTGGCATAAGTAGTTCAGGGGTCCAGCCTCTAAGCTAAGGAACTGTCCCACGTTCGCGACTCTTAAGCGAGTGAGGAGGGCGCTACAGCCGCCGAATGTTCTGACAGCTGCTCAGTTGGGCCGCCCACACAACGAACGTGCTCTCCACACCTACTACAGAAGCGCTCAATTGTTGTTTGTTGGGACGGCGGAATAAATCCGAACTGCCTGTCCATTTTTGCCGACCGCACTTACGCTCATTAGTAATACTGCTCTCCTTCATTATTTATTTTCATTAGGATCTATGGCAACATCTCGCAAGGCAAAACTTGTTGAAATCAAATGATGCAACTTCGGTGCAAAAGCACGGCGTGCATTGCTACCGTAATCCTGAACTCGTACGCAGTGTTTTCGAAAGTTTCTTTCTGCTACGAGTTTTGCGTCAGTGCTTCTGTTATATCTCGTTTTCTTTTCTTGCATTGGATGATAATTAGTACTGCGGGGAGATGCGAAAAAGTGATTTGTGAGCCAGTGGTTGCACAGAGATCGCAGGGCGGTGCGACTGTGAGGGAGCAATTTTTTCTTCTTCGGGGATTAACCTATCAGCTACTGGCTCATAATTCCAGCAACTATCCTGAACTTGATGCGGAAACTGTCTTTAAGCAAGGAAGGACGCCTACGATTGTTTGAGCGCGGGTCTTTAATGCCAACCAGAGTGAGGTTCCAGAACTGATACCGACCGCCCTCCCAGTTCTCGGCGAGGGTTGGGCAGTAGCAAGTGGTGTAGTTACGGTGCGTATTGTAAGAAGGATCAGCGTTCACTAGTTCAAAACCTCAGAAATCAACGGATCATTGTCGTGATGAATTGGCTGGCATGAGAGTCGTCTGAGAGCACTGAACAAGTGAAGGGAACACTAGTAACTTGAAGGGAGAATTCGCGATGAGACCGAAGTTCGTTAGTAGGGGGGCCGTACAGAAATAAACAGATCTGTATGTGCTAGTTGATTCGCCCGTGGAAAAAAAAGGAGAAGAAAACAACGTTGAGAACGCTGTGAATAAGGCCCTACTTGTGCCGAGCGAGAGACAAAGAACTGATGTAATCGGGCGAGAGCCCAGAGAAAGCAGCCAGAGAGTGTACAAACGAGCAAGACAGCAGATAACACATCTACCAACGCGGGCTGTGTCACTTCAGCAACCTTGTGCCTTACCACCTTCTAAAGTGAACTTCATGACAGGGTAATTCTTATGGGCAAATTATACAGGATTATCCACACTAGCCATACGAAGAGTTCATGATGTAGTGAGTCTAGGACTCAGACAGAATTGAGAGCAGCGGACGATAAGAACACTACAAGTTACAGAAGGAGTAAAGAGTATAGGAAGGGAACTGGCTTTGAAGACAAGGAATGGAACGAACCTAGATCGATTTGAAAAAGCGGATGAAAACAGGAATTAGTTTCTGTAGCTGAAATGATGAAATTGAAAGAACGAAAAGCTGAAATGAAAGCGCAAAGCAATGACGCTCGAATGTTCCAAAACGAAATGGTCGCTATGCCTGACCGATTCACGTGCACTATAAAAAGTAGCTGAGAAAAGGTGACCTGTGATTTGCAACTGCCGCGCACTTTTTCTACACCGTATCCGCCTTGTTCACGTTTATCGATCACTTCGGCTTGCGTTTTGCCATCCTTCGGAATAGCCGGGCGTTTAGCATTCCTGGTCTGTACAGAGACTTTCAGGAACCTTGCTTAAGCTAAGGTTTCACACATTTAATGGAATCTGACGCATTCAGAGGCAAACCTCGCGATTGCATATGGTAATTATTGGCGTTCAATTGCAAACCTATAGTCGCTAGGTGACTCGCCTGGGAAGCGAAAAACAAAAGAAAGTATGATGAACTCTCTAAGGACCCCCTGGAAGCCACTCTGAACGAGTTGTCTGGACCCTGCTCGTTTTATGCCAGCGGAGCGATATCCTCGGGGTCATCAACCATTTCTTGGAGTAACCCAATCCTAGTGCTATCCAACAATAACGAAAAACATGGTAGAAAAACTGCAGAAACTGCTTTTGAGTTTTTGTGGGCGTGACAACTAGGGAGGCGTCGGAACTGGCACTTATGAGAACCAGAGCGCCCTCGTTACATACGTTGGAGCCGGAAAGCAGGTCTGCCTCAGAGAGTGAGGACCAGCCCTTCGCCGACCGAACACGTGGCTTCTTATCAATCCTGATTGCCTTTTATCCCAGTTATCATGTCACACTGTGAAGAGCAAGTTGTTGAAAAATGGTGAATATAGCGTTGAAAAGTGATGGATATACAGTAGCTTGATGCCGCTTACCTACTGTTGCCTACACTGTAAACTTCACACTAAGCTGTGGAGCCTTGCAGAAGGTAAGCTCCTTCGCACTCAAGACGCAACATCCCGATGGGAGGAGTTTTCCAAATTACGACGGCCCCTCCGTCCTAACGACCGGCAGGGAGAAGGACGACAGACTTCCGCTAAGCCGCCATCGGCCCGGTTGGGCACAAGACGCTTTCGGCAAGCTGACCAGAGGATCAGTTCCTGCACATTCAGTCTTTTTACCTTCCCCACAAATCCAATATAAATAAAATAATTCTATAGACATAGAAGGTCCCTGGTGACTCGGACGAAGTAAGAATCGAGATTTGATCTCCACACCACCAACCTACAATCTACGGACGACTTGGACTCAATCCCTTCAATCGCGTCAACTTTCTGTTTTTCTCTGCGCTCTCATGCTTGGATGATATTCTATGGTCACTGGGACCGTGAACATTCTTGCTTTTCACGCATGATAAGTGCCTCGTTCACTCCAGAAACCCCTCCCTCTGAAAAAGCTTATCGCCTGGTTCGTGGCATGCTTTTTGCACCTTTCGGGGCTTTGACTGCCGCATTCCTCTATTCTTCTGCGCTCTAGCCTTTCGCGCCAGGATCCCCGTAAGAAATTCTGCTTGTGACGCAGCCTCACCCTACATATCTCTTATTTGCGTCCGTTGAAAGTGGACCAGATGCACAAACGTAACTTGAGAGAAGGAATGCAAGGTAAAAGAACTATGAAAAGTTAACACAGGATTGACTGGTCAACATTACGGTAATCGAGCAGTGTGTGCAAGACAAAATGGGAAATGCGGCACAGACGGCTTCATGAGGCTAGAAAGGGCAGCATTCTAATTTCCTGCCCCTATCTCCTCTTCGCCCAACGAAAAAAGTACCCACGTGAATGAACTTTGTGAGCATTCCAGAGATTCAAGGGCACTGCAAACTGTCGACTACACTAACAATCATTACCTCTTTTGTGAGTTACAATTTCGAAGTACAGCGAATAATAGGGGTCAGTTTAGAAAGATTTTAGAGTCAGAGTTTCAACAGCTCAGCCGTTGTCAAGGAAATCTGGTATGAAAACAAAAAAGTGCACAACGCACGCAAATCCTCGAGTTCAGGGTTCGGCAGTTAGTGGTACATCCGAAGTTTCGTAATTATTTTCAAAGCACATTTAGAAATCAGATCAAACCACCAATATTTAGTTAGTATTCCGGCAGTATAAATAACAATGTCACAATACTAACTATTATAAATTAAGTAATATGCCGAAGTATAAGAGAGAAGCTGGGTACTATCAGAATATGTAATACACAACAAATAGGACAATCCAAAAATATTAGCAGTTTTCAAAATAACCATCTCAGTCTTCATACATTTTTTCGGACGCGCAGTTTTGTTCGCTGCGAATGATAGGGCCTGTCAGTGGCTTCGGGTTTGGCGCTCCTGCCCGCTCTCTACCAATTGCTGTGGCTGAACGACTCAGCTGGAGGAAAACTACAGGCAAACGATATGATGAGGCTTCGTCGTTTGCTGGAAGAATAAAAGAAAAAAAATGGGCTGGCGTCTGAGCCAAATCCATCCCGAGGCCCTTCACTTTTCCTGGACTTCTTCCAACTGCATTTATGCATGTACTGCCTCACAAAGGAACTCCTGTTTCATCAGAGGACAATTTTGGATTTTCTCGAAATAGCGCCCCTCTGGAATCGTGGGACGAAATTCGCTATCAGTGCTTGCCTTTCGAATATGGAGCGTGAGCGGGACCTCAGCAAAACCGACAGGAGACTTAAACGGACTCGAAAGCTGCTAGTATTTTTTGTATTGTTATACCTGTAGTTGACAAAATTCACCTGATCAGGGGGCGACCCGAAGTCCTGTCCCAGAGCCGCACGGTTAGGGAGCGTTGCCCCCAGTTGGATGGAATTGCGAAGGAAAAGGAGTAATGACAGAAACAATCGAATGGACGCTAAATAAATATGTGAACTAAAAAACCGAACAAAGTCGAAAAAGGAAACTGTACAGTGAAGAGAGGACTGGGAATCCTGCACAAAATCTACTCAAAAGAACATACTATGAGTGAACGGACAAATACCCGACATTACGGTGTCCGTGAACCCGTTCAGCCCTGCGTCTGCAGTACGTGGTCTACGGCGTGTGCGAAAACCACCCATGACTGGTCGCGCGCATAACAAGCAAATCACAGGTACCCAGTGATTTCGTGTTGCAAAGCCATTATTGAGGGTTTCTTTGATGCATGGTGTAGCCACAATCTAGATATTACGATGAATTATTCGGCGACTTTACTGGCTATACCTGAGTCGCCAAAGGATTTATGTTTAGGGACTAGCTCTCCTAGAGCCAACTAGTTGGGTGTCTGTTCAGCGGCGGTCTCAACGGAACCCTTGGGATATTTCATGGTTAGCCTAGTGTGTTGTGCTCATCGGCACCACCCCAGATGACTCTGGTATAACGTAACTCGTTGGTAAAGACAAACTGTACAGTCATCAAGGAGAACGGTCCTTTCCTTGTGCGAGGTGAATTGGTCCGCAGCTGCAGTAGCATGCCATTTCCAAGGGTATGGGAACGTGGCTGGAGGGTAGTGTTACCTGGGTGGTGTCTCCATACTTTGACCGCGCTATCCTCATTGCGCAGCCTTCGCGCCGACGGAAAGATCTCGCAGCGAAACACACACTCAGCGTTAGAGAGCAACCAGAAGTGCGACGAATCAGTCAAGTAGCGCGAGTGAGAGTGGCTAGCCGTGCGGCAGCGCGGGCGCAGTATTGAGACGGCACCGCTATCACTACCCTCCAGCATCTTTGCCGTGCTCTTTAGACCGGAGAAATTGGCACGCTACTGCAGCTGTGGACCCATTCACCCCAATGGCTCGGGCCAGCATCCACGGAGTTTGTGTGCGGATCGTCATGTTCGGAATTTTACAGGGGGTGGGGTGGTGTAGATAAAAATAGGAAAGCTAATGTTACATCTAAGGCGAATAATTGCCAGGGTCACGCAGAGAAAAGGGTTTCGTCACTACAAGGACTTTTTTACATGCCCTGTTGCGAAAACCTTTAGAGCATTCTAAAAGAATGCCTGTTCTAAGAGTTCTCCAACTTCCTACTTTTTCAGTCTTTTTACTGATCCTACCTTTTCAGTCTTTCCGGAATTTCTCAAAAATTTCTGTCCTTCTTCCCTGAAGTTTTGCTGTCGAGCAGGGGGTACATGTGAAACTGGAAAAAAACAGCGAAAAGTCAGCAACCGGGCAGGATTTTTCCTAACGCCACAAATTTCCTCAGAAGGCGAATTACGACCTCCCTCTGCCTACAGCGAGCAAAACGACCCTGCTCTCCTTGTCTATGAAGGTTTCTCAGACCAGATATGACTCCCCTCCCCCAGAGACCAAATACGATCCCTCCCCTGTTCGTGAATCCACAAAGATAATGTGCCCAGATGTGTAAGGTCACAATAGTTATAAAACGTCATGTCAGCAAGAGAGCGCAGACGAGAGCGAAAATAGGTGCGATTAAAGGGAATGACTTGAAACTTCACGCAGATTTAGGAAAACAAAACAAAACTGCTTTGTTCATACTAAACAATAACCTATTTTTGTAAACAGTAAACTGGATTCAGAAGTTTTCTAAAAAACGTAGTAGGACAGCACCACCACTTTGCCCCAAATAAAATTATTCGTCCTCGATTAAGGCTCCACCACGCGTTTCACTAGCTTCCTTAATCGTACAGCTATTTGGAATGCAATTTGGCCTAGGAAATGGCTTGTGAGGGCCAGTCTATATGTACACTGGTCATTTCCCTCCCTCCCAGACTGTCTGTGGCTGACTGGTGAAAGATTTGAAGGTTGACCTGGGTGGAAGCCAGTCCGAGATTTGACCGTGAGCGGGTAAATAAGGTCTCTTACTACTGGGCCATCTTACTTTTCGCGAGTAGTACTAGAAGAACATAGCGTGTAGTGATATTGGCGCAATCTATCAGGACGGTGCTAGGAGACGTGGCACAAGTCCACCCCCGGCCGCGTTTTCTACCAATAATGATCGGTTAATGACCGATTCCGGAGAAAACAACCAATGGTGAAAAGCGCTGTGGATGGGTTTATTTCATGTCTCCTGACACCGCCCCGAGTGTTTGTGACAATATCGACTGTATTTTGAGAGCACATCTAGGAAAACGTGATCATTCTGCTAGGTCACACGAAAAAGTAATGAAAACCAATTCCAGTAGAAATCATTGTGAAATGCACGAAAGAACGAAATACGCCAGATTTGTGAGTTATACGAGAATCCGGATGAAGTACGATGCGGCGAACGAATGGACGTACAATCAAATGCATCGCAATAACTACAGTAACGAGTTTGGTTTCATAGAGGTTGAAGGGAAATCTCATGCGCGACCTGCAGCCATGCAGAAGAACGAAATTGCCGAGGAAATATGAAGATAGATATCATCGTCCAACGCTGGGTGAAAGGTGCAAGGGTGGGGGCAGCGATATAAACAATGGACCCGCATTCATACGTGACCACCTTGAGGAAGAGACCAAACTGTGGACAGAAGAAAGTATAGGTATCGATTTGAAGAACCGCGGAGTCGGGAGAAATGTGGAATCTACAGAAATGCCGAAATCGACGACTGTCGGTAGGGATTGATCGCTCAGCCCACCACTGTGAGAAATGCCGATTCTGAATTCCGGCTTTTCTGCATGTTCTGCATTTTTCACAGTTCCCCACGTTTGTCATACCTTCGACTCCGATGCCTATCTGTCCACAGTTTTTTTTCAGCACCCTACATTGGCGCCGGCGCCAAGAACGAATGCTTATTCGTGAAAATGATGTGGAATAACCCCCGTACACAAGTTGTCATCGATAAGGGAGCTGGAGTCGAATTGGCGCTTGTCGGCGCCACATAGCGCCAGAGTAAAAAGTGAGCGTGATATTCGTGGTCAGTATATCAAATAGCCCCCGTATACAAGTTTTCATCAATTTTGCTGAGATGGGTGATGGCGCCAAGTTAGCGCCGACTGGTGCCAAATGACGTCAGCATTGAAAATGAAAGTCATATCCGTGATCAGGCCAGTGAACTAACCTCTGTGAAGCGAAAACCTAGCAAAAAAATTTTCTTGAGTCTCTGGAACAGCAAAACTGGAATAGTGGCTATCCGCGGAAGTACCTGCCGAGCGGACGACATGGCTAATGGCAAGGTCTTGTCTCATAGATGCAGAATTAGAAGTTCAAGTTTTGTAGAGACTGTTAAGATCGATGCTCTTGTATGTGTTTTTTCAAGCTGACAACACTACAAGAAATGATCCAAGTCGAATGCTGTTGTGTGGGATCTACATCAGAAGCTTTTTTCTGAGCTGGTCTTAAAGGCAGTTGGCACGATGAATCCCCCAAGGACGAGTAGGACTAATACGCTCGGCAGGACGGAATTCCGCGACCCTGAGCAGGCGCTGCATAATGCCTTTTCCAAGGAGGGTGCCCTTATAAGGGCCCTATCAAGCCACAACATTCCGACCCAAACACCCGCGACGCTCGCCCGCCCACAAATGGACGACCGTTCCTGACGCTCTAATCGATTCATTTGTTAAGCAAATTATGAAGCGAAGGGACTGGTATAAAGCGTCCGTGAGGCTGCATGGATGCCTGAGTACACATATGCAACCGTAGCTTCGGTACGGTTATTGGCAAGACGCCTACAGGAAACTCGTCCAAAACTGATTGCTAACACATTG
>MU912309.1:23495-57533 GCA_036418165.1 Cooperia oncophora
GGGTGGAAAGGACAACAACTAGTGGAAATCAAGCTAGGGCTAGGCCAGCTTCGGCGCAGTTCCTCTGCCCAGACATGCCCCAACGTCTGCAGCGAAAACGGCCATACCAGCCACACTAATTCCGATCGGATCTTGCGAACGCGCGCGTTACTAACAAGCACAATTCTGAGGAAACGGAGCTTTTTCCTTCTTTGCTTACTGCTATGCCAATCGCAACTTAGAGATTCTCTTAATAAACCCTGTTTGCCCAAAAATGCTGATATATAGCGCGAGCCTCTTCCACCAGTCCACCAAATCGAAGGAATTATTTGCATTAGTGCCATTTGGAAAACTGATTACGAGAATGATATTTATTTTGAACCTCAGCGCCGAATTCCCGTCGCAGTTTTTTTTTCAATGAATTCGCTACAAGGCTTTACTTGAAGGTAATCGAGAAGTATGATCCCAAATGGTACCCTTGTGAGCACCGGAATCGTGGATACCAAACTGTAGAATAAGTTGTTAGCCTTGCAAGATTGCTAGGCGCTTTATTAGGCTGCCGTTTCAGCTGAAATCGCCTTCTTCGAAGCCTTTCACAGATGTAAAGCTGTACCTGGCACTGTCGATCCAGGAGCCAGCCAAGCCCTTTATCAAGCCCTTCAGCCCTTTAGCAATTCGTTCCTCCTCAGGGAACAGAGGAACACTAACATGTACATCGGCTGTCCCCGCAAGTCATTGTATAGGCCCCGTGTCCTTAACCACTACGATTCTGAATGGAAGTAGAATGCGTGTCGCGTCCCAAAAAGGGATTGAGTAATGACTAACTCTTAACCCTTTTTTTCATCCCTGGATGCAGTGAGGATTATCATCAGGAAGTTAAAAAGTTTGACAAAAATATGATTTTTGAAGACGACGCTTTCCCATCAAAGATGTCATGGATGAGACTGGAAGAAATCCGGTAGAAAGACATGAAATTTTATTTTAAAATTGTCGCCAATCGGTGTACAACGGTATAGACCTGCGAGGCGATTCCTGGACAATTGTGGTCACTACGGACGTGTTTTGCCAGCTGTTTCCTTCTGTGTTGGCTAGCCTAAGTCTCGCGGTTGTTTATCGCAAATTTTCTATTTGCTCCATTCTATGAAATAGATCATAGCTCTGTACCTTGAAGTTGTTCCTTTCCGAACGGAAAATCCTTTTCTACGACATTTTATTAATTTATTTACCAATGCGACTAGTAACATAATCCATGACACAGACGAAATTAAGCATTTTTGAAATAACCTTTCTGATGTCATGGATACGCACCTAGGGTACAGCGTTGTGTGAAAAGCATAGGGGGGGGGGGCGTACTTGGTCGCTGGGGAAGAGGGGGGGGGTCGTAAGTGCAGAGTCGGTAAGCAGTAAACAGCACAAAAATGGCAACGCTAAGTTCAATGGAGCGGACGGGAAGCTCCGAGGACCCGGGTGTAAGGAATACTGCAAAATGTTGAAACAATTAGCAATATCAATATTTAACGAACTCGTAAGTACGTAGATGACTAAATAATACATCTCAAAAAGATTCGTGCGTTCGACCTTCACAAAAACAAAACGAACATATCCATGCTTGGACAAAATTCACCTAAACTTAGAAGTGACACCTTTCCACACCTCTGCGTAGAAGCGTAATGCAAGGCGCACACTCGGACCAATTCGATCGATGATAACCAAATTATGCTTTGGCTCAGTTAAACGGGGATATGTGTTTCGAAGGCATACTGAAGTCCGCAAATGGGTATCCTTCCAAGCACAGAAGGAGTCGAGCTTTTGTGTGGCTAAGAACCTCTCGCGACGATAGCCCATCTAAAATATTTATCTTCTAAACTAGCGGGTCTTCACGAGCAATGTGGAGCTTGTTGAAAAGAGAAAAAGTTGAGCGTTCTGATGTCGGTTTTATTCCTGGAAAGATTGCGTTTGAAAGAAGTTATTCCCGTCCGAAGCATAAAGCATAGCATAAGCGCCCGCGATTCAACCTAACCCATGGGTGTGTGGCGATTCTATCGTCGATGATAAGTAGGTCGCCGCGCTGGTGGGCGCCGCGTACGAGTCCTGCTGCGTCGTGCTCGTTGAAATTGTTAAAATGATCATCAAGCCATATTGTTTATGTTAATCCTGTACTGCTTTTCCCATTTTCCTATGATGATCAATGATTGTTTTTTCCGCATTCAAAAGTAAAGGGTGTAAGACTGGTCCCACGTTATTTGTTCAAAATTACTGATCCAATTTTGGGCTTTTCGGAACTTGTGAATACGCGGTCTTCGAGACTCATTTGTAATGCAACTCCGGAATTGTCGCACCGCGCCGCCGCGCGAGACGCCGCGACGCGATGTGCGCGACGTGACCTGACTTGCCGACGATAGAATCGCCCGGGTCCCCTAACCCATTCGTAACCCATCCGAAATATTTAATGAACGGGGAAATATACAGAACGCTAGTAGGTAGAAAACGGAACAATACAAGATGTCGCTTCTCCTGAAAAAGTGATTAAGCTCAGAATGCGCAACGCGATTCCAGCACTTCAGCACTCAACCCTCCATCGCAACCGTCGGATCGCAGCGCGGGCCACGTCCAGGGGCTACTTTCATTCCTTGAGAGTTTATGCGCGGAGTATGGTCGACGTCCCAGCTTTTCACAGTAATACAGGTAATCTGGTATTAATTTTTACAATATTTGTATGTAACTACTTTATTTTGTATTATTTTAGGTGTTTATAACATAATTATGTAGTTTATTCATGTAATAGTTTACATTTTCACCTACCGAAATTGAGATGGCCGGATATGTCTTGTACAACACCTAGGGGTTGTGACTTCACTTATATTGTCTTTATTTGATGGTCCTGAGGGCCTCAGTTTACCTGCTGACCGAGAAGCCTCCCTCGGCGGGCGGCGAGCCTGTCAGTAGCCTCCACGGCCGGCGAGCAGGCAGATCGTTCGAAGAGAGGGGGGGGGGGAGCGTACACCGGAACCTCGTTTAAGGGGGAGGGGGTCGTACTGACACCACCATTTCACACATCACGAGCTGTACCCTGTACGCATCACGCATGAAGCTCTGTTAAGCTCAATGAGGAGCAACTTCAGGCCGAAGATATCAGCGAAGGGAAACCATCTCAAAGGCACATTGTAAGGTAAAGCTAGATGCCGATATGACAAGGTCTTGGCTTGAAGATAGAAGAAGGGGATGGGCAGCTGCAACCAGTCCATGAAGCTCGTCGAATTCCCGACCCTTCGAGATGTTCCTTAGGAGGACCAGCAGCTGTACTGGTTCATGAAGCTGGTCGGCTCCTTGGTTCTTCGAGTTGCTGCTCCGCCGCGTCTGAAGGATTCCTATGATCCATATTAATAGCATTCCCAGCAGTGTTTTTCTAGCTGCGTGGCTTACCCAGGTGGAGGTGACGCTCAGAGTCTCTCAGAGCACTCCAGATTCTCCCCATCGAGCTCAATATGTTTTCCATGCGATGCATATCTGCGAAGGCAGCATTCCCCTTTCTGGTCCGTTCCAAGTAAATCTAAAGCCGTTCCTAGGAACATTCCTGCCCATAAACTCGGGTCTACGTGGCCTGCACATTAAATTAGCGCAGAAAAAGGAGAAGTTGGCCAAAATGCTCCCTTTTGACGATTGGAATGCTCCTTTTGGTGACTAAAAAACTATCAGAGATCAGGCTGTTACATAACAAAAACTTGGCGCCGTTCCCCATTGATCACAAGTTTCTTCACCAGTTCGAGCAAGAACTGCGTTAGTAAAGCACTTCATTTTCCACAAAGTTAAAAAAAAAAGCCACTACTTTTAAGCCAATAAGATGTCAAGACGTCCATGGAGTTTTGTGAATTCGACTAAAAACTCTGGTTGAATGAATCCATTTATCACAGTTGCATTTCAGCGGCACTCACTGAACGATGCATGATCCGAGGAAAGCAGCGATCTGAAGAGAAATGTCAATATTTGAACCGCCTCATGTTTGCCTTCAGTGCCAGTAAAACAGCATGCTTGAGTTCCACACCTTTGGTTATACGTACCTTTTACACATTTTGGTTCCGAAAACGTGCCGGCTAAAGTCAGCCCCCTGAGAAACTTTTGAGATTTTTTTTAAAATTTGTATTCAACGTAGCAACACCCCTGACGACAACTTTTGAGACATTTTTATACGAATTTTGTATCACCACGATTCTATTTTCAGATATTAGTCAGGGACATGGTGCGGTTCGGCTTGAGGGGGGGGGGGGAGTGGGGGGAAGGGTTGATATTTGCCATCTTTCCTATGTCATAGCGAGTCACCAAGTAGAGATCTGTTAAAGCTGTTGCAGCCATTAAAGGCAGTTGGCACGATAAATCCCCCAAGACGGGTAGGACTAATATGCCATGAGAAGGGATATAGAAGAAGAGACCTAAAGCAGGCGCTGAATAATTACCGTTTTCCAGAGGCAAGGACCCTTAGAAGGCCTTATCAACCAGCCAAAATACGACTCAAACTCGGGTCCCGGCCCACAAGATGAATAGAACGACCGTTCCTCACGCTCTAATCGATTCATTTGCTAAGCAACTTATGAAGCGAAGGGATTGGTATGAAGCGGCCGTGATGCTCCATGGATATATGGGTACACATATGCAGCCGTACATTCGGTAGCGGTTATTGGCAAGATGCTTGGGAAGTTTTTTGGCTGGAAGAAACAAAATGCAAACGAAAATCCCCGAACTTATTATGTCAGAAAAAGCTAGGCGTGGGCACAGTGACACTACCACCCACGACCCCTCCACAACTCCCCGCCCAAATGCGTTAACGCCGTCTTTGGGTGCATTTTGTGCTAAACTGTAGGTATTACACGCACATTATTAAATGCGTTATTACCTACAATTTCTTTGCCCTTGAAAAAATGCTATCACACTCTTCAGGCGCCTGTTGCCTGGCTATTTTTCGTCAGCTCCCTCACGCGGTTCGGCCTGTGTACATTCCCATTACTCTCAGCACATCCTCTGGCATTATACGTACGGCAGACTTACTCTCCTTATATCGCACCTCCGTGCTTTCTCACTCTATTCATCTTCGCACCCCGTGGGCTCGCCTCGTACTATTGGACGAAGACTCAAAGGTCCCGCAGCCCACAACTGTCGCAACACAGAGGACCCCACACGCCGCACATTCCTGCCAGCGGCGGAGTCTGTGGCACCCTAAGTTCCTAACCACACACCTGCCACCCTCCGCCACCCAACCACATCACTCCGGTAGCATAACATCCCAGGACGCCACATCACACACACGGATCTCACAGCACACATATCGCCGGCAGCCACGCATTGGCCGGGGCGCCTCGAGAGCCACAAGCAGGACACTATCTACCGCTTCCGCAAAACACCGAAATCACAACGCCACACACCAACACACATCCCTACCAGCCCACCGCAAACACCGCTCAACAACACAACTAACGCACCAAACCTCACCCAATACACACCATCGACATCGTCCGACCCCCAAGAACCAAAATTCTACAAGCTCACGTCGCGCAAAACCCACTTACACCAACACCCCATCCAACCTACAACATTCAACTTTTTATCCCAAGCCCAAATACACTCCCGCTATCTCGGCAACTCATCGCCACCACAAACACACCGATCATCGACCCCCGCCCCCTCGGATCCTACACACCATTAAGCGACACGCACTCAGCCAGCCACCTGAGCAGCTATTCTTATCTCTGCCCTGGGTACCGCACGACTTGTATTGATGTGGGAAGATTGGTGTAATCTTATCTTTCTAATATTATAACTTTTGACCATTCCTTTCAATATTTCCACTTCATCTCGAAAGAAGCATGAGAAGTCACGTGAAGGACTCTTCACTCACGTGAAGGACTCTTCACCAAGCTGAGTGCGGGTGAATCGTTCTGCTTCGTGTCCTGACATTTTTTCCCTACTTACAAATCTTTACATTATACATATAAACTAGTTATCGTGCGAAAAATCCTAATCACATTTCGTGCTAGCACTTTTACGCCAAGGAACTTTCTGAAACGCCTCTAACGAACTTTGCTCGAAATAATTTCGCCCACGGGACGGTACATGTCAACAAACTCGACGACTCAGCAGCTCCTTTACGCTCCGCAAAATTATATTCGCACAAGCCACACAATCACTATTTATTAGATAAACTTGTTGACAACTTCAGAAAGACTTTTTTCTCTTTGACCCTGGTCTTTGTTCTCCTAACTTGGCGGATAGTTTTAGACAGTACCTAGGGAATAGGCTTACTTTCTCATTAGTTCACCACTTCAGGGAAAAGGGATTGCTTAATTGCGTTTAATACTGAGCGTGACCTCTGAAAAAGACGGGACCTCTGAGTTGAGATAAGGACATCATCACTGGGAGAATCCCATGGGGATGATCTTATTCGTCGTTGAGAGGAATTTTTCACAGTGCTTATTTTTCCTGTTTCATTCCCGTTGTATTCAGATTCAATCTCTGCAGACGATAGGGCGTATGACGCGGCGTGGATCGGAGTGCTGCCAAGGCGGCGTTTCCATCAGTGATGTTATCCTGAGCAGGGCACATCGTTGTTGGGGAATCCCCAACAGGGAAGGGGGTCCAGTTGGTCGCTGCGAGAGGGGGGGGGGGGTCGCCTCGTGTGTTCGGGAGAGTCGTCATTTACTTCTGGACTACTAGAGAATGCGGACGCTTCGTGATTTTCACTTTTCATGCTGTACTATTTTACCTTCATCATCAACCCAAGACAGGCCACAAAGCATCTGGTTGGGATTACTATCGGCGGAAGGTCGTATTTGGCCGCCAAAAGGGGGGGGGGTCGTATTTGGGCTGGGAAAAATTTATTTTTATAGTTGATTTTTCTCGCTTTGCGGACGTTTTGGAGCTAAAAAGCCTCGACAAAATCCCCATCGAATGCTCGTGCCTGAACAATGATGGCTGCCCTGATCCTGAATCCGCAAACAGTTTGGCGAGGAAAGACTATTTCTGGCTGCCCCACTCAATATTTCCACAAATCAATTTCACTCACCCTATCATTAGCGGGGATCATGACTATCTGTACCTTCCGCTCGGGAGAGTAAATTCGTGTAGGAGGGGGTTGTACAAGTGACTGAGGCCCTCCTTTCTAGTGGAGGGAAAGGGTCCTATGGCACCGCCGTCTCTCACATCACGATGATGTGCCCTGGCTGGGACACTGTCGTTGCTTAACAATACCTTCTAGCCTCCCTCCCCCCCCGCCCTGGTAAGCGGACATAATCCCAGCAGACATATCGAGAGTTGCGTGCTATCAGCGGCTAGCTTTCTGCTACACATGTTCTGCTCGTCCTTTGATGTATTCGCCATGAAAGTTATGGAGTTACAGCTTTTGGTTGAGAGACTATTGCTTAGCCGGCGTTGTTCCATTAACGCGGGCTTCGAACCCCGTCTCATTGTCGTTTCTGTTTTTTGCCGAATGCGCTTTTTCAGCTTGGATGCTTTTCAATAGGGCAAATCGCCATATATCTTGTGCTTAGCCGGCGCATGAAGGTGTTCATGTGCATATATCAATTCCTCTTTTTTCTGTGCCAAGCATCTCAAAATTCGATCCTTCTCACTCGATTCTTTGAGGCAGCTCCTAGTGGATAGGATACAACTTGAAGAGAGTTGTATTCTTGCTAACTTGCTCTCATCCATTCTCTAAATCGGCCTTAGGTTGTCAGGACTGTGCTAAAGAGAATGTTCTGCGCTGTAGAACTCCGAGAACTATGGAGTCACCTGTCTTCTTCTCCGGTCATAATATTTGAATAAATCCTAGACATTCACCGTGTGCAGACCCCTCCTTCGAATCCTGACAGTGTATATTTCTAGCTGAATCTATAAATGCGATTATTGACCTCTACATTTAATTTCCTGTCCGTTCATTTGAAAGATACATTCTTGGAACATAGTGATGGCAGTAGTTTATTCTTGTTAATACGTTAACATATCACAATTATGGATCTACTACTTTCTTCACTCGGAACTAGGCTCTTCTTCTTTCGTGGTCCTCTTGCTGGAAAAGCACTCCTCGATGAATTATAATAGATAACGTTGCAATAAGTAAGGGCTGCGGCAGTAGGGGCGGAGTGGGCCCGCCTCGAGCTACTTCGCTCTACCAATGGCGATCGCTTCGTGACCAATTCAGGGAGAAAGCAACCAGTGGTGGAGAAGCCGCGTATGCTCATCCCATTCCTCTCAGGACCGCTCCGACTGGCTGTGACGTTATCAACTGTAGGTGTGATTTATTTCTGTACAGTTCATGTACACGAAAGAAATCGCACCTCCAATAGTTGATAACTTTTTTAACGTTTAGCGTTTTTCGTGGGGTAATTCTCGGGGGGTACTGCACAAGTGCCGTTGTGTGCCTACCGGACAACGACATGATCACGATTCTATCGAAAAGAAGATACAACTAGAAGAGCAGTTGCTCCCTTTTTCAAATGAAGTACGCAGCCCGTCCCTCCGGGAGGTAGAGTGTTTGAGAGTGTGCCCCCTCTGCCTCTCGAAGTGCGTGACCAGAGCACGAAGGGGTCACTGGCGATAACCCCCCTCCATATCCAGGAACGTAAGATTTGTGTGCCATAACGACCGGTGTTCTTAACTTTGTATGTTTGCCCATGTGGCTGTTTCTGTCTATTTTTGCGCTTTTGTCTCCCACTGAGTGTCTCTGGGTCTCTATTGATCGAGTGCTCATACAATGTCGGAAAGTCAACGTAACCTGAACTGCGCAATTCTCGACACGTGCTTCTGTTCCTTTCTTCACTTAAGAATCGACCAGCTTCCGAACCGTCATGTTTCTTCCTCAATGTCCACGATTTGCAGTCATGGAATGTGACTTCAAGTGACTATTGGGAGAGTGGCAATTATAGCGATCAGTGGATTTGAGCTCATAATAGTCGCTGTAAAGAACCGCCATTGCAGTGCAACTGAGCTGGACTTTTTCAAATATTGCGATGTTTCGGCAGTGTTAAGGCCTTTCAACGCCCTTCCAGCCACTCACCCTCTACTAGAATTTTTCCTGTTTACACTGCGCAGAGGCCGCTTGACTATTCGAGGAATCCAGAAAAAAGAATCTCCCAACTTTGACCTATTACTCTGATCCCGTATAAACTTGCTTACTATGAGCTAAATTAGCTTCAAAGCCCAGTACGCCCTTTGGACTCACTTCGGCGGAACAGAACTTTTAAATTAATTTCCCTTAATCTGCGAGATGGATAACCTTGTAAGGGTGCTCCTTCAAAAGTGATTTTCTGAACTTGTCGTTCAAAACGAATAACCTTTATAAACCTCAAGCACTCTTTCTTCACATTTATTCCGGAATTATTCTATTCTCGTAACATATCTGCTCCCAGCGGCGAAGGTGCTGTATTGACGCTTACCACGCGCGCGGTTGGGAGTTCCGCATATGTTTTCTCATCTCATCAATTTACTTTTCCGGGTTTTTCATTGGATTCTGTGAATCAATGATCTATCCTACTATATATAATCGGCTATGTCCGTGTGTGTGTGTCTGCCTGTCTGTCTGTCACGCCAAGAAGTGATAAACACGGTAGGATGGGAACACTTTTGGTTGGTGACAAGAGGTGATAACACCTGATAAGATTCGATAAGGGACCTTAGAAGGGGAGGGTGACCGAAATCGTAGGGCGAGTTGCAGCTGCTGCAGGGACCTTGATTTCAAGGAGTGATATACAAGGCAGGACGGGAACACTTTTGGTGGGTGGGATAGAGGGAGATTGATATCACCTGATAATTTGTGATAGATCAGGCGTGATGACATTCGATAAGGGACTTAGAAGGGAAAGGTGGGCGTGGAGATTCGTGCAAGGTTGCGGGGCACGCTGTCGGACCGGTGATTGTTAAGAAGGGTGAATATAAGGGTAGGTGGTGGTGTGACATGAGGGGTGAGGTAACATGCTGATAAGATCTGATAAGGGCGCGGGTGTCACCAATACTTGATTTCAGATGTGGTATAGGGTAAGGGAAGTGGACATGATTGGTGTGTGGACAGAAGCTGATAACATCTGATAAGATTCGATAAGGGGCCTTAGATGCGGAGGGTCACCAACTTTGTAGGGCAGGTTGCAGGGTCTGTAGTTCAGAGAAGTGGTATAGGGGGGGAGGGCGGGGAACCCAACTGACGGGTGGATTACACTTAGAGTGGCCAGCCAACTGTAAGGGTAGAAAGCGTCATAATAGCGGGAATCAGCAGACGTGACCGATTACTGCACAATGATGCGATTGTGGTAGCATATGCTACTCGAGTTAGTAGTCAGGCGAGCTCGAACTCACGTCCTGATGCTCTGTTATCGGCTTATCGGACATCTATGTCGGCGCTAGAGCAACTAGAGTTCAGAGTGCATAAGCGGTTTGTTGCATGAACTCAGCAGCTAACTGTTTATGACTATGGCGATGATTATGCTGTCCATCAACAACGCCGGAGAGAGGACATTTCGAAGGTGGTGCTGAAGCTGCCGAATGCGGGAGTGCATTACAGAAGAGAAGCCTCCCAGTGATGGGAGACGCATTGAAGGGCGTGGGTTAGGAGTGTGTCACGGTGTGCGCTCTTAAGCAGGATTACTATGGATTTGTCGGTGTGAGGTATGGAGGATTTTTGGGTATGTAATGCCGGGGGAAAGAGATGGAAAAGGGGATAGGATTTCAGCGTTAGGGATTGGGGATAGAAGAGCAGGTGGACGGTTACAATTCTACCATATATAATTGATCGGCTATGTCCGTGCGTGTGCGTTGTCTCTTTGACACGAAATTCATAAATTCATAGCGCCGGTCCCAGTAGCAGCGAGATATTGGTTCCAAGAAGTGACGTAGAGGGTGTGACGGGAACACTATTGGTGGGTGATAGGTGAAGTGATATCAGTTGATAATATCTGATAAGAGGCCTCAGAATGGAACTCTCACCATATTCGTAATGCGGGTCACAGCATCAGCCAGGTGTTGATTCCAACATATGATTTAGGGTATGGGACAGGAACATTATTGGTGGATGACAAGAACTGTCAGCTGCTGATAAGATTCGAGATGTTAGAAGGGTATGGTCACTGAGTCCATCACGCGAGTCACAGCAACAGTAGGAGGTTGGTTCCAAGATACGATGTAGGGTTTAGGAAAGGAACACTAGGTTGGTGACAAAAACTGCCAGCATCTGATAAGACTAGATAAGGGGCGTCAGGCTCTTTTCGGAAGTAACAAAGCGCTGTATGTTGCACGATCCTCTGGCCAGATTCAACATTAACCAGCCCTTTCGTTCCATCCAATTAAATGTAGCGTGCCGGTCCAGTCCTCGAGTGCCGTTCTTTTTTTGGAGATTTTTGATTTAATCGCTCACGAAATTGAGCAAAGGAAACTTATTGAAATGGTGCATTGGCATTGAAGTAGCAGGTCCTGCTCCGTTTGAACCTGAGTGTACCAAATGAGCGCTAAAGACGGCCTCACAGTCTTGTTAGCCGCGGGTAAGGGCGGCTGGGTTTGGAGCGGCGCCAGCCTTTTCTCTGCCATTTGTTGAAAGGGCAAGCGAAAACCAGTGGGGGGAATCGGGCTGGTGCTGCGCCAAACCAAGCCCACCACCCCATTCCCCCCTGGCCCACTCCAGCAACTCCAGCGAACGAAACTGTTCTTCCAACACCTATTGACAGGAAAATGAATTAAGGGTTTGGGAAATATTACAAATCAAACGCTACTGAACCGATAAAACCTTTTTTCTGAAGTGATGAACACATAAGGGTGCACACTTAATCGAGACCTCGAGGAAACTACATGTCCATATTTTCAACGGAAAAATGCGTTCTAAAAAAATTACTGAGATATTTGTCGAATTTTTGACTCAGTTCAGCTTAGTGGGGGCACCAAATAGTTTTCGGCGAAACTCGTACAAGTTGCCTTGTGAATTTCTGTAACCCAAGTGAACACTTGTAACAAAGAGTTTCCCAAGGCCGAAGTGTGAACTGTTACTTAAAATGAACTAGCAAAAGGAGCGTATAACCCAGGCTAATAAGCTTGGGTAGCTCAACCGGTCCCCGGTTTGTACGACTGTGTTCACAGAACCGACGCATCTAAATTCACGCGCAATTTTTGAGGTACTGTCTACTCATGTTTTCTGAACTTGGGATTTGGTCTCGTTGAATGGGACTCACACTAACAGTTATTTCCCCACATCTCCGTGACCGTGATGCTCTCTGCTCGTAGCTCAATACAAATATAAAAAGAGTTTGAAATTGCTTTGTATCATATACCCACTGAATCGAATTATTGACAAGTCAGATGATCACCTTTCCTAAAAGCTCGGATTTGGATAATTGTTTACGGCGTCAAGATGAGCCTCTCAAGCGAAAGAGGACAATTTCATTGAAGTACAAGAATTGTGCGCATGTTTTGTGGCTTTTTTCAGATTGACATCTAACGTTCACACCTAAATCTATAGCAAAATCTCATTTTGTAAGTGAATTCTTGTGAATTTTTTTCGCTCTTCTCAGCTGTAACAGTTTGACGGGAGAATTCGTACCCCTTCCTGTGCCAACGGAAAACGTATTCCATAGGAGAAGTGGGATCGCGTCCACACTTCGCCATCGTGCAATTCAGTCGAGCGATCCGATCGCGCTATCGCGAAGTTCAAATGCTCTCCAACAGTTGTGCGTGCAAAAGCCTCACATACTTCAGCTTTTTATCTCCTCTTATCTCATCAAATAAGTCTGACTACTTTAAACCATGACGTCGAAGTTGAAGAAGCGGATTTTACCTGGGTTTCTTCCTAGCACAATGGTCGTTTCAAAGCCCAGTGTTTTGAAGCAAGATTAATTGCTTTAGGCCATAAAAATTTTCAATGCCATTTTTTACGTGACGCTTCTCCATCATCCTAATTACTGAATGGCCACAGAACTGCTCTACGCCCATTTTCCCACCACCTTTCGGGACCACTCAGGTACTGGCGTTGTTTTTGCCCAGAATCGATAGCCGTTTTTTCTAATTGCATTGAACATCTGTTGTGGAGGATGAAATTTTTTTCTACAACGGCATTTGAAACTGGTTCGGTAAAAGAATTTTACGTGTCCTTCAACTCAAGGCATGTTCAGCATTTTTGTGCTCACTCAGCTCTTGTTAAATTTCAAGGCATTCCAACTGAGTGTGAAGGGAAGGAAAACGCCCTTTTCAATAGTTGCTTTTTCGCTCGATAGAGTTACTGGAACAGCGAAAGGCTCGAAATTTATGAAGAACGGAGGAACACTGTCTCTTAGGACGCCTCAAAGACAGTCCTCTTAACCATTCGCTAGGCCGTCTTTTCTTTGTAAATGTAGTTTGTCAGCAAGCAATCTAAATAAATTCCACTTTTCGGGACTTCCACATAGAGTGAATGGTGCCCCGTCGTCATAGACCTGATCTACTCAGTTGAACCGTCTATCTACGAACCTCCTCTCTAAAGAGTTAACGTAGGGGCACTAATTTGTTCTCAGTTGGAACGGCAGGCATAAATTCGAATTGCGTGTCCACTTTCGCTGACCGCGATCGTGCCCATAAGTTATTCTGCTCTCTTTTAAGACTTTTTTTTCTCATTAGGAGCATATACAATCAACAGCAGGTCGTCTCGCAAGACAAGTCCGTCCAATCTAACCAATGATGCAGTCGCACTGGTTCAATAGTTCGTCAGCAGTGCATTCCCTAAATCCGAACTTTGCACAAGACTCACTCGAATTATGTTCTCTAGCTATGACACCGCAACGTGTTTTTTCTTGAATGGTATTTAGCTCTACTTGACGCGATGTAACTATAAGTGAGCCACAGGCAGCAGGATGAGGCAGGGTATTTTGGCAAATGTCTGAGAAATAGTAGCAGGGGTGCTTTATAGTATGGAAACGTCTTCAGGGTGGGGCCGAAAACTTGGAAATATAAATGGCCAAGACTGTGAAAAGCGCGTTGTGCCTGTTTGACAAGCCATTTTTGGAGCGATTTTGAGGTGGCGAAGTGCCAGACACCGCTTTGATATATAGCGGCGTGCTAATTCGTATATCCATTTAGTAATAATCAATGTATTCCATCTCAATTTTTATTTCGAAAATAGAGGCGATAAAGAGTAAACCGGCGTCGACTTGCGCATTTTTGGCGGCGTTGCCATGTAGGGCGTCTGGGTCGGTAAATAATTCCGAATTTGGTTGACTGCTATAACGGTGCCTTTCTTGTAAGATATGTGCCACATAGCGCTCACTAAGGGGTCAAAATATTTTCGTGTTGACCGCTGCGATCCATGTACGCCTTGACAGTCCTCAATGCCATTTGCCTTTAAACACCTAAGTTAACAATATACTCCTTTTCATTGCGGACTGTCGGGCGCATCAGCCAGTAGGAGTGCGCACACTGTTTGAAGCCGTTCTCAGCCTTTTCGTTGAAACGCGTATGCGACAAAAAGTGGTAGAAAACGAGTAATACGAAGGATATAATGCTGTTATGTCATTTGATCGCTTCAACAACTGGTGCAGAAAGACTTTGGAACCGCGGAAAACGCAGCCGCACTGACCCGCCCCGACAGTCCGTAATGATGAGGAGAGTACCTGAAGCACTTCCAATAGCGAGCCCTTATAGGCGCTGAAACGTTAATCACTAGCTGGCATTTGCGAACTCTTGTGATGCTCTTCACGAGCACACTCAGGAACAATAGTTCCGCTTCTAATATTGCCGCGAAATGAGGGCCCAAAAAATCGTTCCATTGTATAAGAACAAAGAACTCCTCAGCGATCAATTTAGTCATTTCCGCAGAGCGCTTCCCAGCCTTCTTTTCAGTTCCCATATCTTTGCTCTTGTATATCGTGCTCCAAATTTTTCGGTATTTCACCTTATTTTCTGTGCTGGTCCTTTTATTTCGAAATATTTCGATGTATTAATAACAACTCATTGTGATTTTTTTGGAATGCCGTGAAGTAAAAGAAGGTGCCCTCCATGGAAGTCAACCATTCCGTCTCTGGAATGACCTGCATAGTTCACCGCAGTAGTGGATGTGTGATATTTTAAGGCAGTAACTCATTGCGTTATTGAAATAAAGTTAAAAGCCGCGTATTGTTCAGCCACGGTCTTCACTCTGGTAGGACCTGGGTTATTATAACTGTTAGGTTTTGTTTACCTCGCATAACTAAGGAGGTTGCATGGCAATTATATTGTAGAGAAACCTGCATGGATTCTGTTTGCAAGTTAATTTAGCTTTTACCCTGCTAATCCCTATCATTTGCACTGTCAGCACTGCTGGCTTTCTGACCACATACTGTCAAGAAACTGTACTGCATCGTCTTTGGTAACGAAAGCACTGTCGTGTCTGGGAAAAAATAGTTGCAAAATGTGACTGTCCGCGGTCCACAAACCATCGCGAGCAGGCACTTTCCCATCGTAAACCATAGGTAGCCTGCAATCCGCGCACAGACGCTGCGTGGACCGTCCACGCCGTCCCAATGCCCTTAGAAATGAAGGGTCAGTAGAAATTGGTACGCTCGACCTCGTTAATGACTTGTCTCGCACCTATGATTCGAGGCATAATTAGCGAGGTGCGAAGCGACCTCATTAAGCCGAGGCACGTTAGCCGAGGGGCACGAGCTTCCAAAATCGGCACAAATCGAGTGAAAACTCCCAACAGATTAAGGTTAAGGCTTACGAAGAAGAAAAAAAAGATTGAGGTGAAGGCTTACGAAAAAGTAGTACGATAAGGTAAGGGGATAAGGGAGAACGCTAGGAGCATTACGAAAAGAGTACATGGAGAGGAAAGAGAAAATATCTGACGAAATGGCGCAATAGGACCACTTTTACCCACTTCACCGAAAATTTTCCATGGATTCGTGCCTGGATAGCTCAATGCTTCTCCTCTTACCGGGGCCAGCCGAAGTTAGCGCGACGTGCCTCGGCTTAATCGCTCGCACCTCGCTAATTAGTGCCTCGAATATAGGTGGCGAGACAAATCATTAACTGAGTCGACTAACGCAATTTCTAACCATACTCCAAAGTGGGCTCTTGTAGGAATAGGAATGGGTTGCTCCTGGAGGGTAGGAAATTTCTATCGGAGACCCCGCCCACGCTGCAGCGCGGCCAGCCACACGCCTAACCATAGCTGAACACGCTACTTGTCTGCGTCCTCAAACGTCTGCTTGTCCTCTGCCTTTGATGTCTGCTGCGGGATGCTGGCATTGACGCCAGCTCGGGGTCTTGAAGAGAGCGCGAGCAACAACATCGAGCTATCGCTATCCTCTAACTTCATTTCCGCGAGTTTTCCAGTGACAACATTGTCACGCTTGTAAATTTGCCAACGTCTTTAACGATACATGGGAGGGGTTTATGAGTAGATAAGTTTATCGTATAATGTCCTTCAAATGTCTATTGTACATCTGGTAGCAACATCAAGACAGTCCGAGTGACCTAGCGAGCGCTATTACCCTTTTATTTCGATTGGAATTACATCTCAAGATATGACAGCATAGCTATTTGGATTGTTTTGATTGCTTCCGTTTTTTAGAGACTTCTCGGAACAAGAATCCATGTGTTGAAAATTCTTTTGTCCGTTCGAAATGACATGACATTTTCTTGACGATCAAAAACGCATTCCTCGGGCTTAAATTATGAAAATATCTTTTCAGGATATTCTAGGATTTTTTCATGTACAACGCGGTGACAACACGGAGTAATATGAACCAGACCATATCCTTCTATCATAGCAATTCATATAGAAAAGTGAGTTATGCTACTATTTATGTGTTTTTCACCTGAGCCTAAAGGTATGATAATTGTTGACTGCCGTAGACAAGAATAATTTGCATTATGCTTATCAGGGCTACTTATGCTTGGTTTTTTATTTTAGTCATTTTTTTCAACTTTTTTCTGCTTTTCACATGCACAAAAGGACAGAGTTCTCGCCGTTGATCAACACTGTTTCGTATACGCCCCGCGTATCACTTCCTTTCAAACTGTGTCGACTTTCGAAGGCACAAGGCACGATAATTTGGTACTTGCTCAACATAGTAGCAGGCGTGCTATGTGGTGGGAAACTGACGAAAAAGCAATGGTAAAGAGCCAAAAACGTGCGAAAAAATCTTTGTTCTGCGCGGCATTGGACGAGCATTTTTGGACGAGTTTCCCGTGGCATCGTGCCAACAACCGCTTTGATAGATACGGCTGCACTTATGTATTTATATATCCTGCAACAACGTTTCACATCAATGTACTTTATAAATGAGGTGGTAAGAGTACGAGCGTGACGTGCGGCCAGGCGCTTGCGCCGAGCATCCTGGTCGGCATGTTGCAGACTGACAGAGCCCTATAAGGGCACCTTTGTTGGAAAAGGCGGCTTCGGCACCTGATGCTGCAAGCGCCTTGCAGCCCTCAGGTGCCGAAGCCGTATACTGTCCTGCTAGCGTATTGATCCTACTCGGCTTGTGGATTTATCGTGCCGCTTTAAATAGTTAAAGGTAAAATGGTACCAATTGTTCGACCCCGGAGGCTCGAGTGGAGCCTACGTGGCCCATCCAAGATTTGACCCTCGGACAGTGTGCGTGGTGAGCGATTTGGCGAACAGTCTTGTTCGCTGCGGGTGATGGGGCGTGTCAAGGCGGGATGGGTTTGGCGTGGGTCCCACCCCATTTTTTCTTTTTTCGGCAAGGGAAAAAACTGTATAGTATCGTTCACATCAGTCGTTTTCCAGCAGTTCTTACTCCTTTCAACAAGTGGTGTGGAAAGGGCCAAACCCAACCTCACTGACACGCCCATGGCGCTCACCCGTGGCCAACAAAACTGTGCCACAACACTACCTTGATTTCATTTATTGATTTTATGTTGCTTGTTGTGTGTTTATTTATTTACTCGACGCGGTCGTATGCGCGCTACTACAAATCATTGGTACTAACAATAAGCACAGTGTAGACGTGAAACTAATGCCTTTGAAACAGATGATAGGAAATGGATGTTATAGGTGAGGAACTTCCAGTCAGAACAGCGGAAAGAAGTCATGGGAAGGGGTCCTATTCAGGGAGCGTAAGAGGAGGAGTCAAGCAGCAACGAAGAGATCAAAGGTTCAAGTTCCGCTAAGCTACGGAGATCAAAATTACGCTGTAGGGAACCTGAAGACGCGAAAACTACTGCAAAATAAGAATAAATAACTAGTACTATTTTCGTTAGCATGAACTCTTAGTTAATGATGAGAAGTACTAGCACTAGAAGTACCCGTAAGTAATTTATGGACCTTTATGCAACCTATTAACCCGCCTGTTTGTATGGACAAGCTTTCCTTGGGAGGTGCACCTTTCCACCATCGCTGCATGAGAGCCTAATGCATGGCGCTCGGAGATGAGGCCAATCGGGCGCCAAACGAACCATTTCCTATTACTCTTCTTGATGAGATGCGTTCTAGGAGCGCAGTTAGGTTTTTGGATGAATTCGCTTGCAATGGCAGAAGAAGGAAGAGTTTTCCAGCGGCTGGGCACTTCCCTGAAAAAGAGTCCAACGAAAAACCTTGTAAACGAACCTCAAGAAAAGCTAAATAGTCTCCTAAAAGGAATCTTTTCCCTTCATAAGTATTCGTAGCTTCGCAAACGGTCTCATGCGTTCTTACACAAAGACATTTATGGTCGCTGAAAGCACAGAAATTTGCATGTAATATTCATAATTCTCGAAAAGTCCCCAACTATGCACATCTCTTGAAATAAAAACCATTCAGGACTCACAGTACTAGTAAGAAATATTTCTTGAGCGATCCGATATAGTTACGAGGCCTGGTTTATCTGGCCAAAATTTTAGCAGTAATTCTTCTTCAGAGCCTGCTGCCTTTAACTGTTGCCCTGTCGAGATTGATGATGAGTAGACCTTTGTCATTTCAGTACTTTTTGAGAGAAGTTATCATCCCTCCTACCTTTCTCTTTCTCCCAAAAGTCTACATTAGGGAAGTTCGGCGTGTTTTAAAAATTGCTTCTTCTGTACTACCCTGACTGATAATCTGCTCCAAGGCAATGCGCGTAAGGCAACCGCGCGCTTCTTCGATGGTGTCCGAAAGTCCGTAAGTTACGTAGAAATCACTTCCTATCGCTTACTCCTTTTCTGCTTCGTTATGGCATTCTACTTCCAACAACAAATAATCCGTCTCATTTTCTTAGACTGTGCCTCTTTTCCAAGACGTCATTAGCGGTTTTGTCAACCTCATTCTTCAGTGAGAAGTCAGTTTCCAATTAGCATCCCTTCAGAATCTTCTCGACAGCATTCATATTTGAGCCAGAAGAGCCCGAATTGTAAAAGACCTGCGTCGAAGTATTCGTAAGCACATTTGGGATACTGCGCCGAAAAATCAAAAAAGATTTCACTCCCTGCAGGTCTAATGCGACACGCTTGATTTTCTCACAGTTGTGCGTTCTATGGATTTCAATTGCTTGATTTTATGGCTTAAAGACAGCCCCGCGCTCGAGTAATTTTTGGTCGTCCTTCCTTGTGCAAGTAGTTCAGCCCCAAGCTAAGAGACTGTCCACTCTCGCGACTCCACAGCGAGCGAGGAGCGTGCTACAGCCACCCACAGTTCTAGTTGGACCGCCCACTTGCTAGATGTCCTCTACACGTCTGACGCGGGGCCGCTAAGTTGTTCTTTGTTGGGTCGGCGGTCATTAATCGGAACTGGATGTCCATTTTCGCTGATCGCGCTCGTGCAAGTAATTCTGCTCCCCTTATCACGTTTCATTCCTTAGGAGCATATGCAGTCAACTGCAACCTATCTCGCAAGGGAGAACGCGTTAAAATCACAATTTTTGTGCAAAAGCTCGACTGCATTGAAAGATGCACGCCTCCTTAATCCTAAATTCGTACGCAGAGTTTTTGAAAGTTTCTTTAGACTTTCGTCGGACTTCTATTGTTTTCGTGTTCTTTTCCTTGCATTAGATGGTATCTTCTACTGGGAGATGCGAAAAACGATTTGTGAGCCAGGGGTTGCACAGAGACCGCAGGGCGGTGTGACTGTCAGGAAGCGATTTTGTTTATGGTGTCTTGGATACTTCTTGCTTTTTTCTTCTTTGAGAAATTACTTATCGGCTGATTCATAATTGAGCAACACCTATCCATGACACATCATCGCGGGAACTGCCTCTAATTCATGAAGCACTAAATAAGTCAACACAAGCACAAGTGTACAGTAACACCCGATGGGTTGGGAGTTCTGATCAAGACGTTTTCCCAAATTAAATCTTTTCTGCAAGGGAATATTTAGGCAGGTGCTCTGCAAACAAAGTAGTAGAGGAATGCATATGCGCAGGATTCCTGAAAGAAATGTTCGGCGCTGCAAAGCCCTATTCTGCACTTGTTCTTCGCTGAATCTGAAGGTCGCTGACGGCGTCTCATTCGTTTAGAGAAATCTAATCGACTTCTTCTGCCTGGAGGGCCTGGACCAAGAGTCAACATTTCACCTCGTCGTTTACGCGTATGAGCCGCATTTCTCTCCGTATAGTTTCTTATTTGTGCTGCTGAGATGTTCTTCCAGGTTCGATAAGTTCATTTTCCGCATTCACATGATGCTTCGCTATGTAATATTCAATCTAAATCAGTTTATTGCAAATAGTACTAGTTGAGTAACGATTTTCCACAGAGAAAATGGTTGAGGTGCAAGGAGACATTGGTTCTTGTTCTGCGTGATTCATGTCCATCTCATCAGAAAGCAGCAGCTGAGTAACTCGATTTTGTTGTTTGCAATCTTAAGGGGGCATCCCTTGAGTTTCCAGCAGGAGAGTGCGTTTACGACATCAACGAATTGCTAATGAGCATTGAATGTCCGAGAAAACAAAGCCATTTCATGGTTCCCTGTCCGCTGTCCTTGCAAGAGGCACATCCTGCAACAGAACTATGGTGGATGAAAGGTATAATGACAGCTGACATTACTCTCATATCACGGCACGTAGTAGGCTGAGGAATCTCCACCGGAGAAGCTGTACAGTGGTCAGTGGAAGGAAGGGTCGTCTTCGGTCTGACAAAAGTTTTGTTCCTACATTTTTGTTTTTACACTACAAAATTTCTGATTTCTTGTTTTTCCTGTTGCACCCGAGCTATTGTCATATTTGCTCGTCGGTTTGAAGGTGAAGGAGGGCATGCGACGAAAAGCTTTTCCGTAGCAGGGAATCTTCCCCGGTTGCTTGACTTTGGCTGTTTTCCCGTTTCATATCGGTATGCCCCACCTTGACGGCAGTTTCATGAGGGGAAGCTCGAAAAGTTCTTGGGGAAACGGTAGGTATCTGGGATATTGCCCAAAGAGGGGAGTTAGCATGGAAAAGGAAGGTTGTATCAGAGAAAATATCTAGAGGTCGTATTTTGCAAAAATTTTTCCTAGAGTTGGAGCGCCCTATTCACATCCTTGAAAAGAAAAACATTAAAGGCAGTTGGCACGATGATTTGGTGCTCGGCTTAAAATGCTAGTAGGGCGCTATATAGTGGGGAAATGGCGAAAGAACGGAGTGAAACGGTCAAAATCCTGCGAAGAAAGAGCCTCCGTTCTCAATGTGTTCAAAATCAATTTTGGACGAGTTTCCCATAGGCATCTCGAGCGTCAGGAACGGTCGTCCATTTGTGGGCGGGCGGGCGTGGCGGGCGTTTGGGTCGGAATGTTGTGGCTTGATAGGGCCCTTATAAGGGCACCTTCCTTGGAAAAGGCATTATGCAGCGCCTGCTCAGGGTCGCGGAATTCCGTCCTGCCAGGCGTATTAATCCTACTCGTCTTGGGGATTTATCGTGCCAACTGCCTTTGAGTGAACCTTCACTTGAGGTAATCAAAGATTCTCCCACAGTAAGGCTGCCCACCTCCTATGCTGGGCTTACAGCGAAAGAAACTGAAAACTGGCCCGGACAGCCTCTTAGGGTTGTTGGGAGCTCTAGACATTTGGAAGTTTCAAGGGTTTTTAGGCACATTCCGCGATCAATCACATGAAACATTCTCCTACAAAGATAATGTAGACTGGTCCACAAGTGCAGAAACTGTGCTCATTTTGCTAATCGGAGCTGAGAAATGAATGCGTTGGGCTCGCCAGTCTGGCCCTTCTTACTCGGCATGGCTTCGCTCTGGAACGAGCGTGATCGCTGAACGCGTAAGTGACATCTGACTCTCTCTGTCGTCTCGCTCCCGGGTCTTCATCGAATTTCTTGAAATGTGAAAGACTTTTTTGGGGCGATTCTTCACTACCGGTGGATAGAAATGCAAGAAGGGAAACCAAGAACTCCCAGAGCAAGACCCTGAACTCCTTGTTCCATGCCAGGAAATTGGCGCGAACTGTTGCATCAGTCCATTCGATCATTGAACTCATACTGAATTAGCGCCAAAACAAAGCAGCTAACGAATCGGATTATTCTGAATTCCGTATGCTAATTCCTTCTCAAGAACGTGTGCAAGGCAAGCAGAATACCAAATTGTGACTACGGGCACTGCCAGTGAATGCCGAATACGCTAGTATTCCCAGGAACGCCGCATGCATCTAAAGGAGGCCGCAGGCAACGGCGCGCTAATTTACAGTTCCATGGAAATCATCCTCTATGGGCGGATACACGGACTCAGAAAGGAGCCAACGTCCCTTTCACGGCTCTCCTTTCTTGAACCTTCAAGTGACAAATCATGTACCATATCTGATACTGGGAGATGGCCACCAAATGCGCGGAAGGAGGGTAATGGGGTCACCTAAAGGTTGCCGCTCTGTTGCATTGTGGCTCCTAATCATCCTTTCCCACTGCATTCCTTTGGAGTGTTTCTGCCTATGAATCGTTTCCCGAGTGCTAAAGCTGCTTACTAATTTTCTGAGCTTTGACAATGACAACTCCAATTAGTCCAGGGTGTCGTTCTTAGTCCTCCCTAGATGGATTGTGCCTTCGCTCTCAGCATCTCTCACGTACCTCCTGCTTAAAATTTTAACTGGTGAATTTGAACTAAAGGTAACCAGAATCAATAGGAGAAAATCCATCTTCTGCTTGATGCGCCATGTTCCCTCTTCTTCTACAAATTACCAGACCCGAACATTTCTTTTTCATTTTCAACACTTTATTATGAAATTTGTGCTGAACGGAGAGGTACACCATCAAAATCATCACTCATCGGGTCCCCACCTTTAGCAAGGAACAGGTTATACAAAAATGCTAGACATTTTTGTCTTTCGTAATTCGTAAAAGCCATTTGTAAACTTTCTATGTCTACTCGCGAAATCTTGGGCGAATAGAAAAATCCTTCGATTTCATTTCTTGGCGAATGTAACCCCTTTATTCCTGCCATTAAATTTTATAGCTACCACGGAATTTCTGCTCAGAATTGGATCCACTCTAATCAGCGCTCATTTTCCGTGGGACTTCATGAGCGACATCCTTCCCATTCAATTTCGGCAAGACTTGCCGACTTTTGCTTGCGTACGGCAGAAATGCTTACATTATCAGTTTGCCATTCATTCCTTTTCATATTATGAAGAATCCTCCTTCAAAACCATCATTTGCCTTTATGCATTCATATGCTTTCACAAAACCCAATAATATCCAATAATTGCGGTCGTTTAGCTGCTGAAATTACTATGTAAATATGGCCCGTCCTATTAGAGTTGACACATGGATCGATCCTAATGCTGTACAACATTCGATTAATTTGCCAGTGGCTTTGTACCTTTGCTTCACCATGGCCAAATGAACGCGCCCATTTTCTACTTGTGCTCTGAAATTCTATTGCTTTTAACAAGGTCGCTATAGGCGAGCTTTCCTCTATTCTGTTCACAAATTTTGTTGTAATAATTCATAGTTACCCTATTGTCGTTCTATAAATCAATACACTATTCGCGGTCGTTTGAAAAATCTTTTCAAGTCAAACAGTTGCTCACCCTGAGAATTTCGTCCTTTATACTAGCGCGGGCGCAAGACTACATGGGGCTATTTCCTGATTGCATTGTTATATTTTAGGTACGCGAAGTACTCGAAAAAAATAACAAGTTTTGAATCATCTAAACCTGTACTGTCCAGAGACCCCATGAGTAAGGGAATGGTACGTGATGCTTCTGACAAAAGGATAAAGTTCGGAGGGATTCAAACCGTTTTTGAAATGTGTTACACGCTGAACTGCCATTCAGATTCAGAGTAGTATTCTGAATGCCATTTAGCCAATAGACAAGGAATTGCGGGGGTCGGTAGATGTACGAATCAGTTTCTAGCCCTCGCATGCAAGTCATCAGCTGCGACCCGTTGGGGACGGAGCTCGGCCTCTTTGGCCCTGACGAGAGCCAGTCCTGCATTTGATCCCCCACGAATTCAGGCGTGATAAGCAGCAGCATTGTCACTAGCCACAACACCGTCTTCTCATTCGGACTGGGACGCACCGTATGTACGTAGGTGATCCCCAGCGAGGTGAGCCCTGTTTAGTTGCCGGATGGAGAAGGACAGCGGGCGGCCTACCCCTAATATTACCCCTACCACGCTCAACGGCGTGTTTTCAAGAAAAAACTGAAAAATTCTGGGAATACTCCGGGAAGATGGTAGGAACTTGGGAGAATTTGGTATGACGGTAGATAGGCGTGGGGGGGGGGGGGGTGAGAGGGTAAAATTCGTATCATTGTTTTCTGCAAAAACTTTCCCTAACCGCCGCGCCCTATCTCGTATACTGAAGCACCTACGAAAGTAAAATTTCAGTGACTAGAGAGATGCGAAAAGTGAATTCCGCGCTTCTCCGCCTAGCTTTCCCCTTAGCTGTGGACCTCCAGAAGTGATACTGTTGCCTGAAAAAGATCCACGTAGTTGAACATGACAGCTATCGTTTTATATGATTGAAATCTGTAAGAAATGAACTCGAAGGATAAAAGATTCCAAGTGTTCGACTGACTCCAATTGTTTTCGCGCGAAGATAATAATATGTTGACTCACAAGAACTTACACAGAGTCCTTATTTAAAGAAGGGCGTTTCTACATGCACTCCAGAACCCTGAGATACGGTTGGCGTGGCTGCGTATACTCTAGTTCGCTGCGGACGGTTGGGCGTGTCAGGCAGTATGAGTGTGCACACCGTCAAAGCCGTTCTCTGCCTTCTTGTTGAAGCGCGCATGCGAAAGTGGTAGAAAACGAGTAATACGAACGATATGATACAGTCATATCACTTGCTCGCTTTAACAACTGGTGGAGAACGGGTTTGGCACCGCGCCAAACTCATCCCGCCTGACACGCCCAACCGTCCGCAGCGAACTACACTATACTTCATTTGGCGGTTACCGCGTCTTTGGCGAATCATTTCATTCTGCAATTTAATTCATTCTTCAACTGTGACCATGACTTTTTCCAACATAAAGCCAGATGACGGTCGTTCCAAATTGGAAAATCCCCAAATATTCCATCCTGCGCCCTGTTGAAATGACGTACGCAGCCACGCCCACGCGTCTCTGGGATATACAGTGTATGCGGTTGTGGGCACGTGGACGACCGCGGGAGTCCATATAGAAGAGAAGCATAGACTTATGTATGAAAAAATGTGTCCAGTAAGGGGATACGAGCTGTGGCCGTGGCTATGAAGTAGATGCTTGGGAACGCCCCTTGCTGATCTGCGGAGTCTGCGTTAATATTTACAGGAGCTCAAATTTCTGCAGGCGTTTGTAGCATAATTTACTAATCCAGTCAGTGTCTTGCTCGTCTTGTACGGGTCCACTTTGCACATTAGTTGGTACTTCAGTTACAAATTATTTCATGCAAGCTCCTAAGTGCGATGTACTACCTGCGGGTGCACCGCGAGCTGATTTTCCCCCACTATATCTCGGAAAAATAGCCGCGCTGTTTTCTGGAGCATCAGGCGCACCTTGGCCTCGAACGCCGTCAGTCATGTCTTATAATCACGAGCAGTCCCATGAGCAGCTAGATCCATGTCCTGATTTACTAAGAATTTCATCAGTAGAGTGTTGCATGTCAGATTATTACAGTGATTCTTTGGCACTTTGTTTCATGCCATTCTTCAAATTCGGGAAATAGTTGAGTAATGATATTCTTCTATTCCATTTAGGAGAGCGGAACGTACAAAGAAAGATATGATCAACCGTGAATAGGTCTAGAAACTTTCCGAACGCGTTTCGTGCGTGACTGAAACCTAATAATAGGGCGACTCAAAGGATAAAGGATGAAAGTCTTCGCCGTTGATCAATCCCTTTGTGGGATGCGGCACGCATTCTACTTCCATTCAGAATCGTAGTGAAGATAAGGTATTGGGGTAGAGAGGTGTCCCTCACGGCATTCTGCCTTCAGAAAAACAGGCAGGATACAGTGCTCCAAGCTGCGCGTGAAACTGAGCGCGTATGAGCACGAGTGCACACACCATCGCTCAATTTTCACCTAGGCAGCCCCTGGCCACCAACGGGATTAATGTCGCTATCGGTCCCTGACCTCACCCTAGAGCTTCCTGCCTTCCCTCCTTCCCTCGTCCCTCCGTGCGTAGTCCGGGTCAATGACGAGCGTACATTAGCCATGCTGTGCAGAATGCATATAATACAGCTAATACACTACGATAACCAGAACGGTTCTCTGTAATATATTACAGTAAAGTTATGGTAGCATTTTAATTTATTCTATAAAACATTTGGTTAACCATACGCTTGGTTATTAATTATTATTACACGGGGTCAGTAAGCCCACCTCTATGCATTCACGGAGCCGACACAGCTAATTCCACGCGCAATCGGGATACTGGATCCCGCCTGTTGCCTGGAAGTATGATCTTAAGAACTCCACAGCGCTTATAGCGCGGAAGTCTCCGTTGCATCGTGCAGTTCTGTCTACCAATGAGTTTGTTACTTCCGATTGCTGTCGGCACAAAAAGTGGGAGAGAAAAGGCTGAGTCACCCAAATGCAGGTTTCTGGGAAATGACACTTTGATAACAGCAGGCGACAATCGTCCACCTATTTGAACCACGTCAATATGACTCACGAATTCTCTTCTGTTATATGACTCTGAAAGTAAAGTTTATTATTTTAGTGTGGCTTCTTATCAGTTACGTTAATCGTCCTGTGCCACGGGATCCCAGATACGTCTACTTGATTGATTCTGTATAGACAAGTAGTTTAGAAGAGTGATTTAAAGGTGTAGGTCTACTTTCAAGCGGTTATTTCCTCACTCCGTGCGAGATATACGACTTTCATTTAGGCGCTTGCATTTTTGTCCCCCCCCCTGCTCCCCCATCTTTCCATATCTCCTTTTTGGTGACTACTAGGTCTTGAATCTCATGCACCTGAGAGAAATGGCGGCTTTTGAAATATTCCTGCAGCAATAATTTTGAAATGGGTTATGTGCCCTAGAAAGGACCCACCTCTGCATTCCTGATATAAATCTCTGCGATTAGAAAATCCTACATATTTGTTATGTCTCTCACAAAGAACTTGATAGCAGGGTGAGGGGATACCTAATTATTATTATTATTATTATTATTATTATTATTATTATTATTATTATTATTATTATTATTATTATTATTATTATTATTATTATTATTATTATTATTATTATTATTATTATTATTATTATTATTATTATTATTATTATTATTATTATTATTGCTATCATTAAAGCCTTGTTCGCTGCAGATGATGGGGTGTGTGAATGACGCAGCTTTTCGCGTCGCCGCCCGTTCTCCATCACACGGGTGGGCCATGACAATTGATGGAAAACGGCTAACTCGAACTATGTGACACAGCATTGTCGCTTGTCGAGAAAGCAAAAAGTAAGCAAAATATGGCTGGCACTGCGCCAAACTCATAACACCTTGACAGCCCATCCGCAGCGAGCAAGACTTTAGGGGGCTCTCTAACTTAGCTGTTTTTTTTGTGAACCCCCACGCGAGTAACTACTCTCACTTTGCCTACTCAATGACTTTGCCTTAACAAAAGCAGAAACGGTTTTTCAGCAGTCGCATCAATACGTTCTGTTACCGGAAACGTGGATGTTAGGTGGTATCGCGCTCATCGTCCTCGTTGTCGTGCTGTTCTTGTTCATTCTCAGGTACAGACATCAGGAAATTCCTCAGCCTTTTTGAGGTGTTCTGAAGTATATCGCCACTTTCGCTCCAGGCATTAGGGCTTGTCAGGGAGAAGAGGGGGGGGGGGTTGGGATTGGCGCAAGCACCAGCCCGTCTTCCACCAGTCGTTGCTGCTTCCTTGCTTCCTCTTCTCAACGCTTGGTGGAGAAGGGGCTGGCTCCTTGCTAAACTCAGTCCCCGGCAAACTCCACCGTAAACGACCGTATTTCGTTTTCCGTGAACAGAAAAAGTGAAAAATCAGTATCGGAAATAGGAAGCCACCTGAAGAGTAGGGAAACATTCACGAATTGGCTCACAAAGCACTATCAAAGATAGCCTCGTCAGCAGGGAAGTCAATTCCGTGTTCCAGATGTGCCGTTTATTGTATCCCCCGTTGCTTCGGCTACGAAGCCACAAGTCGAATCGAAGGACCCGGACATTCCCTAGGCATGTACTCGCTGGACCTGCAGGTAAAAATTTAACTACTTGTTATTGTGTGTTCGATTAGCTGATACGAATGAATTTCGTCCCAGGGGTTTTGGTGGCGCATCCGCGTCGTACTTGAGAACTGAAATCCTTTTCCGTGAATAAGGAGCACGCCTGCAACTTAGAATGTGCCGCTTTCGCACCAAAAACGTGCGTAGCAGGGGCTGTGTAAGAAACGCACTTCTGCAACCCAGGATGCGAGGCGCCGGAACCCTGCGATAGTCAGAAAACCAGCCATTTCCAGCTATCGATGTTTACAAACGTGCAACCGCCGGGATCAATTTTCTCATACTTTATCTGCCACTCTGCGGCCTCCACACGCGCTTCCACGCCGCAGAGACTTTTAGAGAAGCAGCGAAGTCTAGTCTACCACTGAGAGTCTCTGCGTCTCTCGGCAATGCCGTCCGATTACAACGTACAGTTGGAATGCGGGCGGCTGGTTGTTCAGCAACAACCCTCCATCACTAGTTCATTTACGATACCGTCACCCATAAGACCAGTTACCTACGTGACCTCACCCCTCCCTGCCTACTATTAGCTCGCCAACCTGCGGTTTACTCGCCTGGGAGGGTAGATATTCGCTCTTCAGACCATTCCCTACGACTGAAATACGCCATCTTCCAAGCGACTTGAATATTACCGGCGCAACGTCGAGAATCAGTCGCTCCGAATTTGTAGACCTTTTTAAAATTCCCTCAGCTCATCTCTCCATACACTACATACATATTCCTGAGAAACAGAGGCCGTAACTGCGTACTTTCCTCAGACATGGAACAGGATTTGTTCTTCCTGGGATATCTCCATTTGGGACAACTGTGAGCCTGTCTTCTGCTGGACAGGAACATCATCACAATTATCCGAAACAGCTATAGTATCCCACCAAAAGCACAGCCACCGCCACATCCAGATGAGCTGTGTCACGACTTGGGATCACGCAACGTGTCCTCGAGCACTCCTATATAGATTAAAAATCTCTAAGTTAAAAAATCCAGAAGTCTAAAAATATGATCCCTCTTTCAGAACACAACCAAAAACCAGGGATACGCAAATGTGGGCTATATACATCGAGAATCAGTAACTAATGCATGAGCTTTACACAACGGTGATTTCTCGTTTCTAGCGGCTGTTTTTTTAAATGTTATTGTCCATGTATGTAGGTATTTTACCGTATGCCTTTACCTCCATTCTTCCATTGTACATATGCATCCATTTACCAGTTCTCCAAAGAAACGGGTCCGGTTGGAATAGTTGTTCGTATGTTATTTTCATCTCATAACGTTCTTCTAGTCATTAATTGTCTGAATTTCAGTATTAAAGGCAGTCGTTATTCCTGCAAGCAAGAGGCTGCATTAAAAGGCATAGATTGGAGTACAGCCAACTCTGCCTTTCGCCACAATTAATGCATTCTGAGCCGGCAAGAATTGGTGGCGAAAACTGACGTGACTGCACTCCAAGTCACGCCCTTTCACACGCCCTCTTGTCTGCAGGGATCATGAATGTATTGCAATGCATTGTTTTCTCAGGAAACTGTAGCCTAACTGAATAAAGACTACTGCTATTTGTTTTTTGCGCAGTTTTGAGATCTGCTATCCACTTTATTAATGTACTCACAATCAGACGCGAAACTGGTGCAGCAGCAATTGACACTGCCAACAGGGGCGCGGTTTAGAGGGCCGCTCCTTGAGAAGGGAATAAAAATGCGGGACTATGGCAATCAATGTGGGTACTATCAACCGCTACATATACCCATTATTCGGAATTCAGGACAGAATTTCGACTGAAATTTTTCTGTTGCGTAGATTCAGCCAAAGCGTTTATTCCCAGAGTTAGTTTGATGTCCGAACAGGTAATGTCACATTAGTTCGCAGCAAAAGTAACTAATGTCCCGCACCATGAGCACCAGCACTTCAGCTACTTAAAACATTTGTCCATAAAACACGTACCAATTTTTTCATGACAAGCTGATGAGACATGCGTGTTTAGGAGCCTGGAAGATCCCTGGGTCCACGTTCCCGACAATTTGCGAGTTTCGAGGTGTTTTAGCTCCCACGGAGGGTCCCTTTGCTTTGACAGAGCGAGGACATCTTATTATTGTTCAGAAGGTCAAGATACCCATGTCAACGAGATTCTAGACAATAACCCATGTCAAAGAGATTTTCGACAATTCTCCTAACTGGGAAAAATCCGTTTAGAGATTTGCACAAGAATTTCCGGTGAGCGGGGCAGAGGTGCCCGAATGTTTACTCCTATTTTTTATGTTTTAGCAAAATTTTTCTGTCTATGGAACTAACTGCTATCTGCTCTTCGAAGCTTTAGCTTTAAAGACACATGGTACGATCACACATAGATTAGATGTGCGTGACTATCGGCCCTTCAGCCGTCGAAGCGTAGCGGTAGCGGTTTCACCGTCCTAGCATGCGCAGGAATGGAGATACAGGACCGTGGAACACGCTAACTGCCTCATGTCCGCAAAATGACTTTTGCGGCGCGGCCTACCGTTTTATCGGCTGACGGCCGTCCGCGCTGCACGTATCGCGCGCGCAGCGCTCTTGGCGCATTGCCAAGTCCTGTAATTGCGCTTTGGAATACAAGTAACGCAATTTCCTGATGCGGATGAACATTTGAGGTGCTGCAAAATAAGAACCGAAGATGATAAGAGGGCTAGAGTGCTGCTTCTGCAGTATCCCTCGGAGACCGCGCATTCCCGCAAAACATGAAAATAAAAGTGGCCTAGGCGTCCCACTCGTTAGTTTGAAGTATTTTTATGGTTTTGGAGCTGGAATCGCGCCGAATTGCAGAAATTTACACGCGTTTTTATGACTGTGCATTTCCTTAAATTTTTCATTTTTGTTTTATCACAGCTATTAGGTCATCCCATTCAAACGTGCCGCTACATATAGAGGAATGGCAGAAAAGCAAAGGGGATAGAGCAGCGGGCTACTATACCATTTGGAAGCTAGTACCTTAAGCTGTGTATCTGTGAAATTTGGCGAACCTAGCCCCAGAAGAAGTTCTCGAGAAATTGAAAAGAAGCCCGAGTGGTGAAAATCGGCGCCGGTTTTTCAAATCAGACGTCATAACAGGAAAGTGCGCTGCTCAATTTCGAGTGGCACCGGACCAGTAGTTGTGTATAATGGTGTTCTTGAAGTACAAGGTGAAAGTTTGGTTCAGGAGCCCGAAGAAGGAAGAGAGGAAAAAAATTTGTTGTTCTGGATGGTCCCATAATGTTTATCTTGTTTTATCTTGCACAAGAAAACGGTGAATGAAGTCAAGTGCTGAATGTCTGACTCCAGAGCCTGGACCTTTGTCGAGGTTTCCCTGCGAGACTGACATCCCTGCTGCAATTACTGTACGTGTTATGACCGATAAACTGAGGATGGTCAAGGGGGTGTGCGCATGGGTACCCAATTTTCTTATAGAAGCACGAACGCAGTACCGATTCTATACCTCTAGCAGTAATGTTCTCAGCATGAGATGTCACTCACAACTGTGAAAACGCACCCCGGCCTAGATGAAATATGGGTGGTCTTGGACCTCGAGCCAAAACTCACAATCGTCAATTTTGTATGAATGCAGATGAGAAGCCGCCCGAGTTCTACCATGAGGAGTTACGTGGGCGCAAGTGGATGATCATCATAGCGAAGGATTCCCACACTGTGGCTTTCAAGCGGCTCTATACAGAGAACAAATCCGTCACTGTCGGTGCATATTGCCTGTTCCTCGGCATTCAGATCGACAAATGGATGCTACCACACAACTACAAGAAGGCCACCGTTGCTCGTCATAGTACCAGACCCCGAGTAACTGTATTGTAGGGCAGTGCTGGGACACAAACAATACTGAGACCTGGGTTCAATCGCCCCATTCGCTCAACATAAAGCCGTTCGATTCCAACTGATCTGGTTAGTCGAGGGTACTCTCTGACGGCAAACGCTACAATGCTTTGTCATTTGCCGAAACTGGCATCAACAGCAACTTACCCACACTTGTTGAAAAATGGAAGGTACCAGAGGTCCAAAGGCTTTCGGGGCACTGGGAGCGGGTCATTGGTGAAGGGAGGATTTATTTGACCTAAGGCTAAAATATTACTTTTTTATCTATTCTCCTCTTTGTTTTATTCAAATAAAACCGGCGGCACGTTTGAATGGGATGACCTAATACATTCGTTGTTCTTCATTTCTAGCCTTTGTCATCTTCATCACCTTCTATTCGGACTTTGCAGCATGAGCAACACCTCAAATGTTATCCGCATCAGGAAATTGCGTTTTACTTGTATTCCAAAGCGCAATTACAGGACTTGGCGAAAGTGCAAGAGCGCTGACGCGCGACACGTGCCCCGCCTCAGCCTCTTGCACTTTGCCAAAGCCCGTCCAGAGTCTGCCCCCGACAAGTTGCATTTCAAAATCCCATCATAGGAAGTTGGCGAGTGTCACGTTGCGCGCCGTTGGCGCGGTACCGAAGTCGTTCTGCACCAATTGTTGAAGCGGGCAAGTTGACATTACTGTATTATATCCTTCGTATTACTCGTTTTCTACCACTTTTTGTCGCATACGCGTTTCAACAAAAAGGCTGAGAACGGCTTCAACAGTGTGCGCACTCCTACTGGCTGACACGCCCCGACAGTCCGTAATGATGAGGACAGTAAACGGAGCATAGAGGAAGTAGCGTGTCTCATAGTCCTTGATCCCCATTCCTGCGCACGTTCGGAATGCGCAGGGAATCCGCTACACTTCGACGGCTCGGGGAGAGGGGGGAGGAGGGCTGATAGTCACGCACACTCAAACTATGTGTGACCCTACCATGTGTCTTTAATCCATAAGACGATGATTACAAGGTCAGCCCCCCCCCCTTACGGTGGCGCAGCAGGTCTCCCGGTCAGGTCATTCGGCCAAAATTGCTTTTTTCCCCTGCAAGCTAATTTTCCATAAGAGTGGGAAAACTATGAGGGATTCATCAATAGCCCTATAAGTTCCTCACTTCGACATCGCCGTATAACCTTCTAAGAACTATTTTCGGAAAGTTGCAACATTTATGAGTTACATTTAGAAATTTATTTAGTCCAGATGTACTCGTTGAAATGCAACGGTTAATAAATGTAGTTAAGTAGGACGGTACTAAGTTAACAGAGCAGAATTGTTGAAAATTTTTGCCGTCCCCACGGTGAGATATAACCGCTTGCGGGTCCATGGTGACCTGACCTATCGGGAGACTTGCACGGCTCCCCCTCCTTACTAGTGGGAAACTGAGCGTCATCGCTTTTGTGGCGCAACCTTGTCTCCTCATTCGTAAGTTGTATTGTATATAAAAGTGATTAATGCGTCAAAATATTTGTGCAGACTATCGTCTTATCAGGAAGCGTGCCAGCAAATGAACAGCTCCTCTGCGTCATCTTTGCTTTTCTAACCGCTAACACGTCCATCGCCCTTTGTAGGTTTTATCCTTTGTACACTCAAGTAGTTCTTACACAAGTTTTGGAAGTAAGTAAGCGACCTAGCTTATCACTATATTTCTTCATCGGCCCTTCATAATTAGGTTCATAAGG
>MU912310.1:12040-42033 GCA_036418165.1 Cooperia oncophora
CAATGCCTGCACCTGTACCGTGAAACCTCTACCATTTCGACGGAGTAGCAAGGCCAATGTTGCTTATCAGTCCCTATCAGCTGTTGCCACCCTCGATCACCCAGCGACGACGTCCCCACCTCCCCTTTCATATCAGGTGTTGGAATCAATGCCTGGATGATGTTGTGTCCCGCATCATGAATATGGTGATGTTCCCACTCCAGCTCCTCTTATCGAATCTTTTCAGCTGCTAGCAGTTCCTGTCACCCACTAATAACGTCCCTGTCCCATATCCCTCATCACACCTAAAAACTAACGTTACGTTGGTGCTGTAACCAGCTCGGCGACCCTCCCCTTCTGAAGCCTTTTATCAGATGTTATCAGCTGTTATCACTTCCTGTCACCGACATCATATCTTGTAACCAAGGTCTCACTGCTGCTGCAATTTCGTAACACACACACGCACACGCTACGAAGGAGTGCGCTGCCGCAGTGAACTGGACGAAAATGTAAGCCAAGCATGTACCGCGGAATACGCGGTAACCAAAAGCGAAGGAGATCATAGATCCAAGTATCAATAGAAAGCAGAGCATAGGTGGTTTAAAGGCAGCGGCTACGTTCACTTGATGTTCCTACGCCCTTTCTGGATATCATAGCCCTCCCCATAAGGATGCAGTATGTACTAGTTTTGCATCTCACAAAGGCGAGAGGATAGCGCCTATCGCTAGTAAAGAGTCGACCGCCCCGCCCACCTGGCGACCACGACGCCCAACTTCATTTCTAATGGTTGCCTGATGGTGCGGTTGTTCCATTGCTGCTTCTCTCCACGTCGTGTGGTGAGAGTGAGGTGATAAGGGAAAACAGCTGATATGAGAACTCGTGCAACCACTCCTTCTCTTCGCCTTAAGCATGTACAAAAGCTCTCCAGCATGAGGTTCCTTTTAGGCATTTTGCATGTTTTCTTTTTAATTTTTCTTCACTAATAGGTTTCTTGCTACCTTGCTATTACTACCTGAGCCGCATACTCATCAAATTTGAACGCGGGCGCTGCCTTTAAGTCGAGCACTGCCCTTGCTCCTGCTCCTCGTCTCGAGCACCTAATCAGCTGGCTCAGAGTGTTGTTTAGCTCATATCAGGTACCAGATTCCTTGAAATCCACTCGCTTCTCCCTCACGCATGTACATATTCCTGTAAGTTTGTGTGAGAGTGGTGCACTAAAAGCTTCTCAATCTTTGAAATGGAAATATGGCCAATATAGATTAGGGATCATGCCTTAGAGAAGGGTTCCCTTCTAGGATCTTGTCCGTGTGGGTCTGTGCTTACGTGGGGTCCGAACGAGGCTGTGTTCATTCACAGCTCAAGAGCTTCCTTTTGCAAAAGATATTCTTACGCGATTTCTGGACCGAAAACGCCAAGCACGTTATGTGATAGGCTTTAGCGGACTTTGTTCAGACTGTTTCCGAATCCTCCAATCATCCAGCATGTGGAATTCACCTGAAAAAAAGCTTCACAGTGGGCCGTGAATTATGCGTGATTGTCAACAACTAGGATTCCCATGTACTACTGAGAGGAGGGGAGCGCACATGAAGTTCCCTAATAGTATCGCACATAAGAATGTCGCAAGAGTTAGCAATGGATTCCTGCCAAAAAGCAGCATAATGGAGCTTCCCACATAACAGTCGTTACTCCATTTTGTACTTCTGCGACCGCATCACGATCCTATCCTACTATAGCTAGCTATATTAAATGAAATAAATAAAAAATAAATAAATAAATTAATATATATATATATATATATATGATTATTATTTATTATATATAGTAAGTATATATAATACTAATAATATATATAATATATATATATATATATATATATATATATATATATATATATATATATATATATATATATATATATATATATATATATATATATATATATATATATATATATATATATATATATATATATATATATATATATATATATATATATATATATATATATATATATATATATATATATATATATATATATATATATATATATATATATATATATATATATATATATATATATATATATATATATATATATATATATATATATATATATATTTATTTATTTATTTATTTATTTATTTATTTATTTATTTATTTATTTATTTATTTATTTATTTATTTATTTATTTATTTATTTATTTATTTATTATTTATTTATTTTACTATTTATATATTAGTGATTTGTATCATAAAAGCCGGGTATTAGTCGAGGCATTTGGATCTACAAATTAGTAACGGATATACGATGTATAGTATGTAATAGTATAATATACGGTGAGGCGAGGAGGGCGCGACGCCCCGCAAAGCCGGGCCGCCGTCAACACAGAGTTCGAAGTGCTGGAGTGCCGAATTGCTTTGAATAAGTTTGTTTGAGGCTGGCGCGCCGCTCACTTTCACGCACGGCTTCCAAACACAACAGCATTCTGTCGCCTTGATTTATAATGCACTGCCGCATTCAGCAGTGGGACGCGTTAAATGGCCCTCACTAAGGTTGTTGATGGAAGATAATTGTGGTAAGCGTGATTAAGTGAATTGATGCTGTTCATAACATCTCTGTAAACAAACCCCATTTGGAATAGAGCTAGCTTAGCGGTCGTACAGAGCACGTATTATTAGCAGGAATGAGTTCTCTGTTTGGAATCGTTTGAAGATCGTGTATACTCGAGTCAATCGATCGAACTTATTGTTGTGAGCGGTGAAGCGGATTTTCCCATGTTACCTTGTCACTTTTAGCTCCTATCACTTCCGTACCCGCCAATAACACTCCCGTCCCGTATCACTATCATATCACCCTGTATGCTCTCGATCGAACGTCCCACTACTTGCTGTGTAACCTGCCATTACGAATATTAATGACCCTTCCCTACGAAGCTGCATATGCTATTTCGAGAGAGAGCGTTTTACTTTGTCGCCGCCAATGATGTCCCTGCTCCCACACCCTACATCACCTCTCGGATCCAAGGACCCACTGTTCCTGTGAGCCGCACTGTGAATTTGGTAGTCCTTCCCTTCTAATGCCCATTATCAGATCTTATCAGCTGATATCACATCCTGTCACCTACCAATGATGTTTTCGTCCCACTCCCTATTTCACTGCTCGGAACCAACGTCCGCATCTGGCTAGCTGTTCACAGCCGCGATGATATGGTGACCTCCCCCTTCTAACGCCTCTTATCGTATCTTATCAGCTGATATCACTTCCTGTCACCCACCAATTGTGTTCTCGTCACACCGCCTACATCGACTTTTTGAAATCACCTGTCTCTAGTGTTACTGGGACCGCGGACAGTTCGTGACACACAGACAGACCCACACACAACATTTACCACAATGCACTTACAGACATACTTAGCGGATTATATAGAGTAGGAAAAGGATTTGGAATTTTTCTGGCGGTGGTTTTCTCATCTCTTGCTGTTGCTGCGTGCTTCACTCGGGCGTGCGCTAACCCCCCCTCACCGTATCGCCCTCCCCTTGTTTCCCCACTTGCAAGCTCATGTTCCGTGAGCACGTGCAGGGGGAGGAGCACGGGGGAGGTGCACGCGGCGCCCCTCCCTCCGGCCCACCTCCCCCAGGCCTCTCCCGCACGAGCACATCCAGTGCACGCCAGCAGCTCGTGCAATGGCTCGGAGTGTACCGAAATGGTTGTCTTATATAGCGGAGGCTGTTATCCTAATCAAAACATTGGATTGATACATCTGCACCTATCGGTTTCCGGTTTGCTTAGCGGTCGTTCTTCCTTCCACCATAACCCGTGAAGCATTTTGCGGACTGGAGTGGATCGGAGGACAGAGGCGAGCAGCAGACGAGCTATTACATACAAACCGACCACCACAATGTTACTGGTTTATAGAATCCTGACTCTATATAATTGGCTAAGTATGTCTGTAAGTGTGTGTGTATGTTTGTGTGCGTCTGTCTGTGTCACGAAATTCATAGCGAGCGTCGCAGAAAAGATAGGACGACAGTTCCAAGGAGTGACATACATGGCAGGACGGGAACACTTTTGGTGGGTGATAGAATGTGATAGCACCTGATAAGAGATCGATAAGGGGCCTTAGAAAGAGCTGAGGGTGAGGCGCAGCCGAAGGTGTGGGGACACAGTAACAGTGGGGCACTGGCTTCCAGAAGGTATGGATATGGAGCGGTGGGACGAGGAAACATTAGTGATTGGGTCACAGGGAATGAGTACAGCTGATAAGATCCGTCAACGAGGCGTCAAATAGGAGGGACACCCGAGTCCATAGTGCGGGACCCAGTAACAGTGGGACATTGGTTTCAAGTTATGATATAGGGCGTGAGACAGGGAACATTATGGATGGGTGACTGGGAATGATAGCAGCTGATAGGATTTGATAAGGAGAGTTAGAATGGTAAGTGTACCAATACGCCCATGAGAGCGAGAACCAGCATCACTGGGCATTAGAGTTCAAAAGTGTTATGAGTGAGATTGGGACACGCACCTGAGGTATAAGCAGCTCATGGGGGGTATAAGAGTTGCCAATGCTGTTCAGTCAAATTGCTGGAGCCTTTACACTACCAAATTATAGAGTTTTAGTAATAGGGACATTGATGACCGGTGACAGGATCTTATCAATTGATAAGAAAGGATAAGGGGCCATTATCACTACCTCTCTTATCACTATACCCCAAGTATCAAAGGCAGTGTGCATACTTTTCCTTCAGCCATCACTTCCCTGATAGCCTTAGAAAATGAACTCATCCTACTATATAATGTCGATGTCGAGGAGCGGGGGGGGGGGGGGGTATGTAGTTCGCCCTGAAACAGGAATCTCAGGGAAATTCGAGGAGAACCGAAAACACTTCAACAAGCGGATCATTTATGTATTCTATGGGCGTCATGGCGCGGACTACACCGCTGCTGTAAATGGAAGTGTGCTGGGATGTACGAGCCTTGCTCTGTCTGTTACGATTCGATCACAGCGCCTTATGAGCAGTGCCACTAATCCCGCAGAAAAAATTCCGTTTAAATTCATGGAGTCGCATGGCAAAGCCAGGCCAGCTCGGCGAAGGCGAGCTCAAGAGAAGGAGGAGAGCACGGCGTTAGCCGTGCGATCCGACTGGTAGAGGGATAATCCGCTAAGATATGTCTGTAAGTGTGTGCCTGTGTGTGTGTGTTTGTGTCGTGCGGTCTGTCGTCGTCTTGTCACGAAGAGTATCGAGTAGCGAAGCGTCGGCAAGATGGACGACAGGCTTCACAAACAAGAGTGACATAACTGGCTAGGCCACGGGAACACTTTTGGTGGGTGATAGAATGTGATAGCACCTGATAAGATTCGATAAGGGGCCTTAGAAGGGGAGGGTGACCGAGCCATAGTGCGGGACTAACGAGTGGACGATTTGGGTCCAAGGTATGATATTAGACAGTGGGGAGGACAAGGAACATATTGGATGGTGCGGGGAAGTGATAGCATCCTGCATAAGATTTTCGATAAAGGGAGCCGTCATGAAAGGGAGGCGTACCCGAGCCCATAGTGCGGGAACACCGAGTAACAGTGGGACATTGGTCCCAGGGTATGATATAGGACCGTGGGACAGGGAACATTATTGATGGGTGACAGGGAATGATAGCACCTGATAAGATTCGATAAGGGGCCTTAGAAAGGGAGGGTGACCGAGCCCATAGTGCGGGACACAGTAACAGTGGGACATTGGTTCCAAGGTATGATATAGGACGTGGGACAGGAACATTATTGATGGGTGACAGGGAATGATAGCACCTTATAAGAGCGATAAGGGAGTGTTGATGTAAGTCACCATACTCATAACGGGGAACACAGCATCAGCTAGGCATTAATTTTCAGAAAATGATATAGGATTGGAATGGGAACACGGCACGTGAGGTGATAACAGCTGATAGGGGCTGATAAGGAACGTTGCCAATGCTGTTCAGTCAAATTGCTGGAGCCTTTACCTACCAAATTATAGAGTTTCAGTGATAGGGGACATTGATGACGGGTGACAGGATCTTATCAATCGATAAGAAACGATAAGGGGTCATTATCATTACCTCTCTTATCACTATACCCCCAAGTATCAAAGGCTCAGTGTGCATACTTTTCCTTCAGCCATCACTTCCCTGATAGCCTTAGAAAATGAACTCATCCTACCTCATTACTATATATAATCCGCTAAGGTATTGTTCTTGTAAGTGTGTGTGATCTGGTGTTTGTGTGTGGCGATCTGTCTGATCCTCTGCATGAAATCATAGCGAGCGTCGCAGAAACATAGACGAGTCCAGAAGGGATTACGGAGGGCACGTTTGGGCGAGAGCAGAAAGTGGCGTATTAGGAGATGCAGCGAGGCTTTGGTGCGCGATAGACAAGTTTATTAAATCAGGCGGTCATGCGATCTGATTGCTTTACAGTGTATTTCGTTGGCCGTATGAATCGACCGAGCGTTGTCCTCTGTGCAGACGGCGCCAGATTCGTGCTCCCCAATTGCTATGTTCCGCAGAAGAGACCCAACTGCGGAAATACTCTGAGTACGAAAAGTAGTCTGTCGTTTGTGGCCAAAAAAAAACAGGTTGCTCAGCCAAGCGCCGATCGCGGAATACGCCCCATTATCCGGCAGCCGAACCAGAATAGCGAGTTGTACTGCTTTAGGCCACTTAACGAGGATGATGGTCGACTATTGTATTTTTCCAGTTATTCGGATTAGTGGTGAAAATGAAAAGTTTTAGTTACCATTTTTTTACATATCCGAGTTCTTCAAGGCAACTTCGCTGTACAGTACTTACTCAGCACACTGACGCTCGTTACTGGCTACCGCACTCATTACGACCCCCCCTCTCCTGGCGGCCAAATACGACCCCCCTGTTGGGGATTCCCCAACAACGATGTGCCCTGACTGGAACACTGGGGTGTTTGTTCCACGGTATGGTATAGGTTACGGCACGTGAGTGACAAGAACTGCTAGCTGCTGATAAGGGGAGTTAGGCTGCGTTCATACTTTGGCGGCTGCGTAGCGTAGCGCTTCCAGCGTACGCCAGCGGCAGTGCCGAGGAGAGGATGCAGCGGAGAAACGCTGGCGTACGCTAGCGTGCCGCTAGCGTACGCCAGCGTTTCTCCAGCGTTTCACCAGCGTTTTGCTAGCGTTTGCAGCGGCAGGGGAGTAGAGACTATGTGGCCGTAAGAGACGCGGAACCATAGCGTATTGTAGACTATGTGGCCGGCGGAGACGCAGAAGCGATGTGTATTGTAGAGACTAAGGGCGAGTGAGAGACGCGCAATCGATGTGTATAGTAGAGACTATGTGGCCGTCGGAGACGCAGAAGCGATGTGTATTGTAGAGACTAAGGGCGAGTGAGAGACGCGCAATCGATGTGTTTTGTACCCTCCAGCTCTCCCATAGTCTCTACTCCCCTGCCGCTGCAAACGCTAGCAAAACGCTGGTGAAACGCTGGAGAAACGCTAGCGTACAGCGTGCAGCTAGCGTACGCTAGCGTGACGCTGGTGACGCTGGGAACGCTAGATCGATATGCATCCTCTCCCCGGCACTGCCGCTGGCGTACGCTGGAAGCGCTACGCTACGCTACGCTACGCTGCCGCAAAGTATAAACGCAGCCTCAGAGTGGAAATGACCACATGCTTATAACGGACACAGCATCAGCTAGGCGTTGATTTCAGCAAATGATATCAAGGGGAAGGTGAAGAGGCCGACGGCGGGTGACAGGAGACTGAATAAAAGCTGGATAGAGAAGCGGATGCAGTTGTTGTTGAATCGAATGCTGGAGCCCCTACACCACGAAATTATGGAGTTTTAGTGATAGCGACATTGATGACGGGTGACAAGCAATTTTATTCATAGTTGACAAATTAAAGAGATATAGGGGGGACATTCTCACGACATCTCTGACCACTACACTGCCAAAAAAAAAAGCCTCTCAGTAAGCGAGATTTTCCTCCAGCCATCACTCATCTGATAGCACTAGAATAATGTACTCTCCCACTAGGGAGGGGTTATTATACTTTGCTGAAACAGGAAGTTTGGAAAAATCAAAAAATTCAATATTGGAACATTTAACTATTCTTTTTGCTTTTCAACTTTTAATCACTGATGAGAACGAATAACGAAGTAGTCCACGCATCTGTAGGATATTCAACGAACAGCGCAGCCTGAATATTGTCATCTGCAGCCATTAATGCAACCTTAGCAGGTAGATTGCATGTTAATGACAAGTTAGTTGGTGTTGTGATGCAGGTAATAAAAACGGAATGTGTTCATCTACTGTGCAACACATATTGATATTCTGTACTTCCTATCTATTTCTGAGATCTACGTATAGAATGGGCGTTATGGCCGAAACCACACGCCTTCCGCAACTCTGAGGGGTGCAGATTTCGCTAGGTTACTCTGTCTATTATTCGACCATTAACGCGCAATATGAGCAGCTCAGGCAATAAACAAATTCCATACCGCTATGATATGTGCGCCTGGCGAAGCCAGGCCAGCTCGGCTATGCCGAAGCTGAAAAGAAGGAGGAGAGCTTGGCGTCAGCCGGGCGATCTGACTGGTCCTACTATATATATATCATTTTCACTTTAAATTCACCCCTTTTCAAACCAAATTCACCCTTTTTCAAACCAAATTCACCCTTTTTCAAACCAAATTCACCCTTTTTCAAACCAAATTCACCCCTTTTCAAACCAAATTCACCCTCACTTTTCACATCAAATTAACCACTTATAAGGGCGGGCATCATCAAGCAGATCATGCCAGACTTCATCACTGCGAGCCCCGCCCCGACGGCCACGCCCACTTGTCAGCGCGGACATACAGATTCTCAAATCTTGTTTCATAAGAGTTTCTGCTTTTGCGTTTACCAACAAACACTTTTGGAACGGAGTGAAGCGACGGCGGGCATGACATATGGGCGACTCCGCCCATTTTCTAAAGGGTTTGGCAGTCTAGGCTGACCACGCCCACTTGCTTTTCGACGACTTTCGAGGCAGTATAGAGCCTTGGCTTGCATGCTAGGACCTCGTCCGTCACTCGGAACAAGAAAATCCGGCAAAGTTTATTCCGAATGCTCAGCAATACCCTAGCATGCAAGTCTATACTGCCGATTTGCACCATTTTTGAGAAGTGGGCGGGGCTTCCTCAAAGTTGGCGGAGCCTCTCACAGTGGGCGTGGCTTCACGCAGCAGCCCTAAAGAGCAAAAATTTTGAAAATCGAAAGTCCTCGAAAAGCAAGTGGGCGTGGTCAGCCTAGATTGCCAAACCCTTTAGAAAATGGGCGGAGTCGGCCATGTGTCAATGCCCGGTCGTTTCCAGTCAAAGTGTTTGTGGGAAACAGCAAAAGCAGAAGTTATGAAACAAGATTTGAGAATCTATGTCCGCGCTGACAAGTGGGCGTGGCCGTCGGGGCGGGGCTCGCAGTGATGTCTGGCATGATCTGCTTGATGATGCCCGCCCTTATAAGTGGTTAATTTGATGTGAAAAGTGAGGGTGAATTTGGTTTGAAAAGGGGTGAATTTGGTTTGAAAAAGGGTGAATTTGGTTTGAAAAGGGTGAATTTGGTTTGAAAAAGGGTGAATTCAAAGTGAAAATGGTATATAATGTCGATGTTGACGAGCGGAGGGCGGAGGGGGATGGTATATATAGTATGGCTGAAAAAATCGGGAAATTCAGCAATCAAAATAATTTTCTGCAAATCTGCCTGCTACTTGATTTTTCGGGAGGTGGCGATCGTAGCTGAAACAAAATAAGGAAACAAAATAAGGAGGGAACCCATCAACTGGGAGTGGGGAGGTACTGTCGGTGATAATTCGGGCTTTCCACGCGACACGGACTTTGACGTAAACGATGCGATGGAAGCGATGTAAACAAGCAATGTAAAGTTCTCCTTTTCAGTGCCACCCATGACTCCGCAACTTATGCCTCTTCCGGGGTTAAAGGACTCATCCGGACTAATTCAACTTTACCCATTCTGATGTCGCAACTGCGGTCCTTAATGATATGGTGCAGCCTTCTCACGGTTGAAAGTCTGTAGTAAGCAAGGGGGACCAGATTTTGGTAGATAATGACTGATGTTGAGCTCTTTTCAACTCATTTTCCTACATTTCAATAAAAAAATTAACTGCCACCATTTGGCTTATTTAGTGCACTCTACCTCGCCCAAGGGAAGAGTGCCTGGCGAAGCCAGGTCGGCCCGGCGAAGCGGGCCGTGAAAAAGAAGGAGGAGCACCCGGCGGCAGCCGGGTGATCCGACTGGTATGTAATAAGCGGTGTGTTTTGGGCACGTTCACCGCAAATATGAGGATATTGCGTGCAAACTAAAAAAAGTCACACAGAGTTGCTGTAGATCCCACTTTATTCCTGCTCTATGCCTTTTCTCGGCACTGTTTTTCCTTGCGAGTTACGGTATGGGGATCCAAGCACAGAGCTTGACCGAGTGCGCACTTGAAACTGCACTTCAAAAAATCCAGCAGTGAGCGATAGGCCACTCATACTGATACGGAATGGTACTTAAGGATGATACCCTCCGACTGTTCCATTTAGCTTGCATCTCCTAGAGGAGATGGTTGAAACAGTTTTGGTTGCCATCATAGTATTATCATCTTTCCACCTACAATATTCTTCTATTGATGCTTCTGATGATTATTATAGCCATGCTAAAGCTGCATGTGACAAAGGTGTAAGTTTATTTTCAAGAGCACAACTTGTATCAAGAATGTGTGCTGACGTTATTCTTTTCTCGACCTTCTCACCATGTGAAACTTGATCAGGGCGTTCAGATCAACAGCTCCATGTGGACCTGGACCGAAAAAGCCATTTGCTCCTTTGTAGCGTTCAAGACTGGACATGGTGCATGCAGCTTCGAGCACCACTATTTTGTAGGCGACTATCACACAGACTCCATAGATGAGGTAAAGATACGCATAGTCTGCCAGCCCGAATCCCAGGAAGACTTCGGTGTGATAGGCCCATGTGCATTGACTATAACCAGAAGCTGCCGCACAAAATGAACTGTAGTACTCGCCGTAATCTTTTACTCTATGGAGAAGATGCGTGTTGGTTTGTCGGAGTGTGGGTATGTGTGTACCAGTTAAATCGCCCGGCTGTCGCCGAGCGCTCCTCCTTCTGTGACATAGCCCGGCTTCGCCGGGCTGACGCGAATATTCCGCGTGCTAGATTACGAATCGTTGACCAACCATACGGTTCGAAGGATTGTTCTGCATCAGCCGAGAACTTAAAGCAGCGCAATCAAGGAGAGCCGGCCTTGTCAAGACACAGAAGCAGCAGCAGTTCCCGCGCATCACAGAAGGAGGAGCGGGCGGGCCTTAGCCAGCGATCTAACTGGTACGTTCATACACGAATATAGCAGCCTGTCAGGTTAACCGCAGAAGGATCCTACTGCTTCATGCATTCTCTACTCCTGAAGCGTCTCGCTGTGGAATGCACTCCTGCATTCAGCGGTGGAACGCTTCGAATGGTCTTTACTAAGGTTGTTGATAAGAGATACTTATGGTAAGAGTGATTAAGTCTATTGCTGATGTTCACAACATCTCTGTAAACAACCGCCATGCATTTGGAATCGAGCTAGCTTGGCGGTCGTACATGATGTCGTCGTTGGTAAGCAGTGAGGAATAAATTGTGTTGAAATGACTGAGATCGTGATACAGGGGTTATATCGATGCAATGTTTTGTGAGTGGTGTAGCTGATTTTTCCATGTCAGCTTTTTACTTTCACCTCATAGCACCTGTCCCCTTCCTGTCGCCCGCCAATACACACATACACACAGACACACTTAGCGGATTATATGTAGTAGGATGTTTGTCCGTCCGCAAAATGCTTCATGGGATTCAACATGTAACTGAAAGGAGAAAACGACCGCTAGCCAGTGTAGGAACCTTTCGGTGCAGATGTATCAATCCATTGTTTTGATTGTGATAACTCCACTATATAAGACAACCACTCAGTGCACTCCGAGCCATTGCACGGCCTGCTCGCGTGGAGCGTGTGCAGTGGGACATGGGAGGGAAGGGCACGGGTTCGGGGAGATGGGGAAGAAGATAAGGCGATGGAGCGGGGAGAGGGTGGGCGAGGGAAGTGAACTTAATGGGCAGCTCGCGTGACAGCTGAACGTGGGTGCAGTGGGACAAGGGAAGGGCAGGGGCGAGGGGGCATGGGGAAGAAGGTAGGGCGAGGGAAGTGAGATTAATGGGGAGCGGGAACTAGAGTGCGCTTCAACAGGAGCGCACCATGACGGTGGAAACAGAAGCATTAGTGAAAGCGACAAATAGAAGAAAGGAGGGATCAACCGCTAGCAGAGTTGCAGGGCAATCTATAATGTGCTATCAATTTAACTATGTCGATCTTAGAGATTGCACGGGCTGCTCGAGGCTGACGCGAGCACGTGCAGTGGGATAGGGTAGGAAAGAGGTACGGCGAGGCTGTAAGGAAGGACTAGGGCGGAGTTTGGGGATGTACGACTGGGAAGAGGGGGAGGGCCACTGTAGAATACGCTTTAGCAAGAGCACGCTACTACACAAAAGCACAAAAGCATTAGTGAAATAGCCAACAAAGGAATGGTTTGAACTTCCCGTGGAACTTTGAACGGAGAGCTAGGTACACCGATAGAGTCTCGACTGCTGATTACGAATATACAGATTAGAAGTCAAAATACCACAAGCAACGAGTTTTTGGCCAAATTGTGATTCTGGCCAAAACTTCGAATTGTCGGATGGGTAATGAGTTCAGAGAGGACAGATAGTGATCAATCATACTCGATCGACTGCGTCATATACTTGATCTACTTGATCTGCTTGCTCTGCTGGACCGTAAACTCGGAAGATTCGAAAATTAGAGTAAAAGCTCTTATAGGAGACGAAGCAAAAACTTTCGCGCCAACGGGATGCAAACCCACGAGCATTTGGCTTTGAAGCGAGACCGTTACCACTGCACTACGGCACTGACCAAACACCGATCAGCAGCGCTCACAAGCCAAAACCGAATTTTCGGTGTGAATGGATCAGGTAGGGAAAGGATTGAGGCACTGGGAGGGGAGACGCTGGGGGGGGGGGGGGGAGGGTGTAGGTTAGGACTCCACGAGAGGTCACGGCTGCCATGTTTCGCCTCGCCGCGCGCGGCGATTGCTGCCGTGATTGGACGAGACCCATACAGTCGTGCGATTAAGATCCCGGTCCCTTCACATAGTTCTGGCATCACGCAAATCTGCTGGGCGTTTTGCCAAGCCAGAATATGCCCAACATCTGACCTACTCCTTTCATAGTTTCCACGCCTGTAAATAATAAAGCAGACTGTTGGAAATCTCATGGACTATGCAAACGCCGCGCACATAGCGAAAACTGCCGCGTCGCGGCGGCAGGCTGACCTCTCGTGGAGTCCTAACCGTTGCCCGATGCTGGGTGTACGTCTGTGAAGCGTAGAGCGCGCTTTAGCATGAGCACACTGCTACTTAAGTGAGAGAGATAGGTTGAAGGAAAGGAAGAACCGACCGCTAGCAGAGCTGCTAACCATCGTGGTATCAATTCGTGGTAATGTTTCGAATGTGATATCACCCTTTTTACTTTCAAACGTTTACAACTGATGAAAATGAATAATACGGGACAAGGAAAATGTACAGCTAACGTACGCGGCAAAAATATAGCATCTGCAATCTTTGTGCGACATGATTGAAAGGATTGCATAGTAGCTGAAAAAGTGAGCGCTCAGTAGACATTTCGATGCAGGTAAAGGAATTCGTTCATCTACTGAGCAACTCATACTGCGCCGTATTGTCCGACTGTAGTTTCTACCTGTATCTATAGACTAAATGGTATGGGCGTTATGGCCCAAACCACCTATCTGCGAACAAGCGTGCGTATGCAACTTTATTGGCGCCTAGCGGCGCCAAATTGGCATCTAATGGCGTCGATTTTGTTGAGAAAAGTTGCAAAGTTGTGGCATTGAGGCGGCGCCAAATGGCGCCAGCCAAAAATCAAATATGTAGAGCATGAACATACCCTCAGATAAAGGATAAAGTCTTCGCCGTTGATCAATCCCTTTGTGGGATGCGGCACGCATTCTACTTCCATTCAGAATAGTGGCTTATTGAATGCGATGTGGCCTATACAATGACTTGCGGTGGCCAGCCGATGTACAAGTCAGTGTTTTATCCTCCCAGACGAATCTGGTACCAATTTACCGTCCCCGGAGGGTAGAAGGCTTGGTTGGCCTGGGCGGGTGTCGACCCGGGATTCGAACCCGGCGCCGCGCGAGTGGTAAGCGCGCCACTTGTCACTACACCACCTCCGCCTCACCTTTATCCTTTACCCTCAGATACAGCTCAAAAAACGCGGATTAGCGTTTTCTTCGTAATTTTTTGAACAGTTATGACAAGAACTGTACGATGATTTTACGATCCCAAAGAATCGTGCTATCAAGAGATCGAATTCAGACGTGCGGAAAGAGTGCTTCTCTGTGTAAAATACCATTAATTCGATCATGGATCGTTCACTTAAAAGCAGATGGCACAATAAATCCCCAATACGTGTAGGAATAATGTGAGTAGCAGTACAGATTTTGGCGCACCTGAACAGGCGCTGCGTGGAACCATTTCGAAAGGGAGTGTCCCTACGGCGCCTTATCAACCTGCGGCGTACTGACTCTGAAGCCCATGGCGCCCGCCCGCCCACTAACGTCCAACCAATGTTGATGCTCGTGTTGCTTCACTGCTTCGTACTGCTTTCGTATTGCCTAAGTAGAATGAAGCGGAAGGGGCTACGGTGTTGTCTGAATATCTGCGTAAATAGATGCAACAGTATCTACCGTAGCTGTTTTTGGTGCCAACGACTCGAAGACTCGTGCGAATTCGCTTTCTGAGTCGCTGGAGAAAGTGTTTTTTTTTCTGCAGGTCACTGACAATTCTACTGCATTTTTCCGCCCCTTTCTCACTATGTAACACCCGTGTTACCATTTTAAACCGAGTATAAGATTGCCGTGCCATAGCCTTCAACGCCGCAGTTTGCGCACAGGAAGTTATCACATGGATGTTGACTGATGGGCAAAATACGTGATCTCAGGCGAAACTCGAGCCAGCAGCTTCCGCTTCTGGGCGAGCACGAGCTCAAATCCCATCGGATGAACAATGAAACTCACCATGAAACTCTCAAGAACCACGAGTTAGTGATGCGGAAGGAGTCACTGGCGGTCTGGTGGAGTCCCTTGATCAATCCTCGCCTGAAGGCGCTTAGCTGACGATTCCCCCAACAGGAGGCTTACGCGAGACTGACCTTTTCGGATCACACTACCTCACTTTACGCAGGGCTTTGAACCTTTATACACTTAGGAGAGTTTTACAGACTTTACTTGGCCGCGTAGTGCTCAGAATCTGTCATACTTGCATGAGATCCCAGTACTCCTCACGACTAAATCGCTGATCGTGTTATGGCAAACAACAGTGACATTGTCAGAACAATGAACGGCAGATGTCTGTAGTCATAAAATCGACACTCTTCGCAAGCCTGTGCTCAAGTGTCTTTATTTCTGCAGCTACTCAAGTCGACTTTATGCAAGAATGTATAACGTTACTTTCGAATTGCCACATTGCACCTTTTATTTCGTGTACGCTGCGCACATCGTCCCTGCTTGCACAACCTTTGTAGTGCTCAGCTCTATTACGCAATACGCTGTTACCGCCTAGACTAATACCAAAAAATTTTCGAGTCATCAACGACGATGAATGGCATCGCCTCGCAGCGGTGCAGCCAGAGAAAACAGTCGTGGTGGACCATGGCTCTTTGTTGTAACGACTTACCCTTTGTGACCTTGGCTCGAGTACCAGGGCGGAAGATACCCAAGATGTTCCTCGATAAGCAGGAGCTGGCTCTCGCCCATCACCTTCATGTACACCAAAATATGAAGTCATCTCCAGTCGCAGCCTGACTGGAGAAGACCTTTGGAATTCATGTCACCTCCAAACAGCTGCGAAACTTCTGGAGTCACCCATGGATAGCTACCTGGAGACCAGTACTCTTGATCTGGAAGACCTCCAACATCGAGCAGCTCCGACAACGTCGCTACGGTCCAGGATATCATCTTCACCGCAGTCGCCAAGGCGCGGTGTATGGACCGAAAGTTCCTGGAATGTGAAGGCCAATCTTTCCTTCGTAGACCCCGGGCTAAAACTGAACGCTGACAGTTACAGAATATCCTGCCATCGCCTGTACCTTCTTGGAGAACTTCGTACTGCTACAGGATTGGGTGCCTCCACACGGAATCGAAGGGCGTTGGAAAAACTCTCGCCTACTTGGAATGGAAGGGCGTTGAGTACCTGAAGAAGACGGAATATCTAAGTGTGTCACCTGACCTAAACTCTCGATTACCCGGTTCGGGCGGAGCTCAGCAGGGTGGTCTACAGTGACGGAGAAATCAGCGCAGACCGTACCGAATCACGATTGCGTGGCAGAATCTCTCGATGGCGCTCGTTCAAAAGGCTGTATATACAGGGGGGGGGGGCAAAAAAAGTCACTTTTCTTCATTGACTTTCGTGGCGCTATAAGTTACACTTTATAAATTCTTATCGGACATTTCTACCACCATATTAAAGAGCGTATCAGATACACTGGTGTGCAAAACTTAGGGACGAAAGCAACTTTCGATCACTGTGCCTCTGCCAGACAACATAGCTCGATGAAATTCATATCATATCAAGAGAGAACCTTAACGATATTGTACAGAAAGCAACTGACAGAAACTCGGAATAAGACGAATTGTTATGACATTTTTATTCAACCATGTCGATTACACATAAGTCTTCACGATTTATCCTGGTACTACAAAAGAAGTTACACGGATCCTAATAGGGTGTGTGATCACCACGGACAGCAATACATGCTCTGCACCGCGATCCCATACTCTCCACGAGGTTGGTAATGAGTTCCTGGGGCAGGGCATTCCACTCCTCAATCAGTGCATTTGACAATTGCTGGATCGTCATTGGTGCATTTGGTCGTGCTGCAATGCGTCTACCCAGTGCATCCCACACGTGCTCGATGGGATTTAGGTCGGGGGAACGGGCGGGCCACTCCATTCGCCGGATATCCTCTCGTTCTAGAAGCTCCTCCACCTGTGCTGTTCGATGCGGTCGCGCATTGTCATCCATGAAAATGAAGTCAGGGCCGATTGCAGCTCTGAAAAGACGGACATGATGTAGGAGAACCTCGTCGCAGTAACGCTGACTGGTGAGGGTTCCATGCTCAAAAATCTGGAGGTCAGTACGGCCATGCAACATGATGCCTCCCCATACCATAACACCTCGACCACCAGTACGATCACGTTCGACAATGTTTCCGGGGAGAGTGCGTGTTCCCACTCTCGCCATATGAGGGTGCGTCCAGAATCACTGCTCAGACTGAACCTGCTCTCATCCGAAAAGAGCACACGGCTCCATTCCTCATCGGTCCATTCGCCATGCTCCTGGCACCACCGTAAACGGTCTCGCCGATGCGCGGGGGTCAAAGGAACACAACGTAACGGTCGTCGGGCGAAGAGACCACCACCATGCAGTCGTCTTGCCACTGTAGTGCGTGAGATGGCTTGCCCTAGAGTCCTGTTAAACGTCGAGCGACTGACGAGGATCTCTTCTTGCCTGCTGCACTTTAGCCGGTCGTCCCTTGGTGTAGTTGTCCTTGGTCGGCCACCTCCTCGTCTTCGGGCAGCAGTACCAAAGGTTCGGAACGCTCTCCATGCACGTGAAACAACGCTGTGAGCGATACCGAACTCCTGGGCTACACTCGTCATGGTTCGACCTTCTTCGAGTTTCCCTATGATCCTTCCTCGAGTGAAGTCATCCAGATGCTCTCTTCGGGACATGATGTATCGAAGGGTACTACCACAGTTCTTTGCAGCTACTGTTGATTCTTCTTCTTCTTCTCCCTAGCGTTAGTCCCGCGCCGTCGCAGGGTCCGCTGTTCTTGTTAGACGTCGCCATTTGTTCCGATCCACTGCATCTTCTGCCGTGGCTTTCACTTCAGTGAGGTCCTTCTTGATGACGTCCCTCCATCTTTTCTTTGGGGCTCCTCGTGGTCGCTTGCCCTCTACTTCGAATTCCAATGCCTTCCTTATTGGGTGGTCTTCAGGCCTCCTCAGTACGTGCCCATACCATCGCAGTCGCTGCTCTCGTGCCTTCAGCTGGATCGGAGCCGTCTGTGTGACCGCCCTGACCCTCGTTTCTGACTCTGTCGAGTCGTGTCCAGCCGCAGGCCCATCTCAGCATCCTCATTTCAGCTGAGTGGAGCTGCCTTTCATGGTTCTTGCAGATGGGCCAGCACTCACTGCCGTAGAGCATTGTAGGCCTTACCACCGCCCGGTACCTTGCCCTTGAGCGTTCTCGAGCACCGCCGGTCGCACAGGATGCCAGTGGACTCCCTCCATTTCATCCAGGCTGCGTTGATTCGGGCTTTCACCGCCTGATCCACGCTGCCATCAGCTGCTAGGTGGCTCCCCAGGTACTGGAAGTCCTCGACCCTTTCGATGTTCTCGCCGTGACGGTCTACGATGGGTTCGCTACACTCTTCAGAGCTCAGGAACTTGGTTTTCTTCACGTTCAACCGGAGCCCATTCTCAGCGAGCACATCTTGCCACCGCTGCACCTTGTCCTGGAGTTCTTTCCTGCTGTCCGCTATCAGGGCGATGTCGTCAGCGTAGAGGATGGTTTTCAGTGGTCCCTCCATGAGTTCTTTTGCCATGACATCTAGAGTCAGGAGGAAGAGGAACGGGCTGAGGGCTGATCCTTGGTGTACCCCAACCGTGATGTTTACCTCCTTCGTCAAGCCGTGCGGGGTGCGTACAGCTGCTTTAGCCCCATCGTACATATCCTTTACTATGGAGACCAGGTGCTCCGGAACGTTACGTTCTCTGAGCGCTCTCCAGAGTACAGGCCTTGGCAGGCGGTCGAATGCCTTCTCAAGGTCCAGGAAGGCTAGGTAGCAGGGTCGCCGCTTCTCTCGGTACTTCTCCATCAGCTGTCTGGCGATGAAGATGGCATCAGTGGTGGACCTTTCGGGCATGAAGCCGAACTGTTCCTGCGAGATAGGGACAAGTTCCCTCAGCCTAGTGTTGACCAGGCGCTCGTACAGCTTCATGGTATGGGGAGTCAACTTGATCCCGCGGTAGTTGGAGCACTCCGTCGCGTCCCCTTTCTGTTTGAAGATGGGAACGATTGTGCTGCTCCTCCACGCATTCGGCATCCTTCCTTCAGCTGTTACGTTGTTTAGGAAGTGCGTGAGCCAACTCACCCCATGCTCTCCAAGGGCCTTCCATGCCTCTATCGGTACCCCGTCTGGACCCACTGCTTTCCCAGCTTTCATTCTCCCTAGCTCCCGGCGAACTTCATCCTTCGTCCAGGGAGTGATGGGACCTGCCGTCGCCTCTATCTGTGGGCTATCCTTGCGAGGGAATTCTTCGTTCAGAAGTCCCTCGAAGTATTCTTCCCACCTCTTCTGACTTCGGCTGGTTTCCTGAGAATGGCCCCGTTGCTGCTCTTCACAGTCTTTACGACCCTGATGTCCTGAGCTGCGCGATGCCGAGCTTTAGCCAGGCGGAAGACGAACTTGTCCCCTTCTCGGCCTTCCAGCTTGTCGTACAGGGCGTCCATTTCCGTATTCTTGGCCTTAGCAACGGCCGCCTTAGCGAGTCGCTTGCAGCTCTTGTAGGCAGCGTAGTCTTCTGGGCTCCGTGTCTTTTGCCAGCGTTTGTATGCTTCCTTCTTCTGCTTGACGATCCTCTGGACTTCCTCGTTCCAGAACCAGGCTGCCTTGTCTCCTCTGATACCGCCTCGCGTCTCTCCCAGGACTTCTTTTGCGCACTGTAGGATGACCTCTGCTGCGTGGCTCCAGGTGTCCTGGACTGGCCCATGTGGGTCCGGGAGCCCAGCCTCCAGTATCCTTCGGCCGAGGCTATACCTTTCTGCGTTCCGCATTTTCCACCAGCGAATCCTTCGCTCTGTTTTCACTCTCGCCTTCTTGGGGAGGTCTATCGCGATATCTGCCAGGAGAGGTCTGTGCTGAGGGCCCAGCTCTTCCCCAGGCAGTACCTTGACATCCTTGACGGTTTTGAGAGACGATCTTCTGACCAGGACATGGTCGATTTCCGTTTGTCTCCCTCCACTGCTGTAGGTTACCTTCTGAGTCCTCCTTTTCGCGAAGAAGGTGCTACAGATTGCTAAGTCGTGGGCTGTAGCTAGGTCAAGGATCCTTTCTCCTTCAGCATTTCTCGCTCCTATCCTTGACCTCCGTGCACCCTTTCTAGGCCTCTTCTGTCATTTCCCACGTGGCCATTCAGATCCCCAGCTATGGTGAGGTAATCGTCTTCTGGAACCGATCTTATGGCCTCGTCCAGGATAAGGTAGAACTCATCCTTTTCCGCCTCGGAGCAGCCGGATTGTGGTGCGTACACGGTCAGTACTGTCCAGTACCCATCCTCGTGTCCATTCTCACTCCCATGATCCGGTCACTGATCCTGTTCACAGAGGAGACGCAGTCCTTGAGGGATTCTGCCACCGCTATGGCCACGCCATTCCGTTTGGTGTCTGCTCCATTGTAGAAGAGTTTGACACCTTCTCCAATCTCGCGGGCCTTTGCACCTTTCCATCGCGTTTCCTGAAGGCATAGGACTTGGATGTTCCTGCGCCTCATGAGGTCGGCAACCTCGCGAGACTTCCCGGTAAGCGACCCCACGTTCAGGGTCCCTATTCGAACTAGCTTCTTTGACCGAGGTCGTTCACCCACTCAATGCACGTTGTGGGACTCTGGCTGTACACCTCGCATACTGACCACAGAACTCGGGCGAGGGTTCTGCGCGCCACTTCCGGGTGACGTCCTAGCTTTTACACTGATACTTTTGCGACTTGTCATGATTGTTGTGACGGGTTCCTCCATCAGCCGGCCTGTCAACCTGGGCCTGACGCTGGTAACGTCTCCATTTTTGCAATTTTTGCAAGGCATGGTTTGTGCCTCGGCAGGGATTGTACTCGTGACCTACTTCAGCGTGGTTGCGAACACGAGCCGCCTTTCTTAACCACTCGGCTATCCCTGCCCTGCAGCTACTGTTGATTGAGAAAAAAAATTTTTTATACCCATAGACTGCCTCGATTTGCGCGGTCGGCCATATTTGGCACTTTATTCAAGCTCTTCTTCCACCGAGAAAAGTCTAGCTTCCTGTGCATATCCCTTAGGCGAGTGGCAACATGCTCCCACACTTTCATTTACTTCCACCCAGTCATTAGTGTTTTATGTTACTTTATCCATCTCGTCCCTAAGTTTTGCACACCAGTGTACTATTATTAAACTCCGCCACAGCCTTCTGGACGAGCGCCATCGAGAGATTCTGGCACGCGACCGCGATGTGGTGCCTGAGATCAGCGAGATAGTCGATTTCTCCGCCACCGTAGACCACCCTATTGAACTCCGCCCGAACCGGGTAATTGAGGGGATTCAGGTCAGGTGACCTACTTGGATATTCCATCTTCTTTAGGTACTCAGCCCCCTTCCATTCCAAGTAGGCGAGAGTTTCTCCAACGCCCTTCGATTCCACGTGTGGCACCCAATGCTGTAGCAGTACAAAGTTTCCAAGAAGGTAGGGCGGCGACATGTGGGGAGGATCTTCTCGAGTTGCTCGATGTAACCGCCAGCGCTCACCTTCAGTCCGGGGTCCACGAAGAAAATATTGGTCTTTCCATTCCAGGTACGTCCGGTCCATACCATCAACCCGCTCCTTGACGACTGCGGTGAAGATGATGTCCTAGACCGTGGCGACGTTGTCGGAGCTGTGTTGGAGGTCTTCCAGATTGAGAGTACTAGGTCTCCAGGTAGCTATCCATGGGTGACTCCACACTAGAAGTTTCGCAGCTGTTTGGAGGTGACATGAATTCCAAAGGTCTTCTCCAGTCAGGCTGCGACTGGAGATGACTTCATATTTTGGTGTACATGAAGGTGATGGGCGAGAGCCAGAATGTCCAATGATATTTTCATGAAGTATAACTTACAGCGCTCAGAAAGTCAAAGAAGTGATTTTTTTTGTCCCCCCTGTATATGTAAACACTTAAAGGCAGCGCTCGCGTTCAATTTGATGAGTTATGGGGCTCAGACAGTGACAACAAGGTAGCAAGTAGTTCATTAGTGAAGAAAAATGCAAAAAAATCATCGGATATGCCCTATATAGGACCCCACTCCGAGCTGAGCTTGTACGTGCTTAAGGCGAAGAGATGACGACCGCACGAGTTCTCACTTGTTGATATCAGCTGTTTTCCCTTATCACCTCACTCTCACCATTCGAAGTGGAGAGAGTTAGAAGCGGAACAACCGCACCATCAGGCAACCATTAGAAATGAAGTTGGGCGTAGTGGTCGCCAGGTGGGCGGGGTGGCCGACTCTTCGCCAGCGGGCACCGCTGTTCTATCGCATTTTTGAGTTGCGAAACAAGCACGTCCACCATCCTCATTGCGTGAGCTACGATATCCAAAGAGAGCGTGGGAAACAACAAATGAACGCGGGAGCTATCTTTAACTAATTACTACTGACATACGCTGTTTCAGAAGCAATGCAGACACTGGAACGAAAAAGAGTCTTTCGACGAAGCTCTCGATTTTGGCATGTGCTACTGCAGAGAGTTTAATTGGGGGGCTCCAACGGAGGAAGATGTGTTCTATTGCCAATTGGATACGCAAGTGAGTACAGTTCTTTCATGTTTCAAGTCGAATACAGGAAAATCGTGTGCACAATCTTCGGAACTTCCAACGGCACGATATTTCAGATCATAGCTGGTAGTTCCGCATCGGTGGTGACGTCCGTTCTTCCAAGTGGTGCCACCGGGACCTGCTCGCTTTTGCGGGCTGAGCAGAACACGGACAAACCGACAGCAGGCGACAGGCCTTCGTGACGGGCCGGCTTACGAACACCCCATGTCACATCATTATGTTCAACTATGCCTTATGAATTTCGAGATAATGCTACGGCGTCCGCGGGAGCCGACGCGCACTCGCAAGACCCGACGCCCGACGAAAAATCTGTTGGACGAGAAGACCGGCGATCTAAACGGACACGTGGGCGCTGCAAAAGACGGCTATGCTTGTCATGGCGGATTCGGCTACGGTTCACGGAACGCCGATGGTGAGCGAGTCCTTGAGTATGCAGAGTCGCATAATCTCGTCATTCTGAACACAAGGTTTCGTAAACGTGACTCCCATCTCATCACGTTCTACAGCGGGAGTACCAAGACACAAATAGACTTTGTACTCATCAGGCATGGCGACCAAGGACTCGTGACAGACGCTAAGGTAGTACCGTATGAAACGGTTGCCACGCAGCACCGCCCACTGATCTGCACGCTCAGACTTGTAGCTCCCAGACCGAGGCAGGCAGAACGATGCGGTCCTGAAAGAATAAAGTGGTGGCGACTGAAAGAGCGGGAGGCAGCTGTGATTTCTCGTATTCGACTACCTGAAGTCACAACTGTTCAGGAGACCTGGAACGAAGCCGTTAATTCTATAATCCAGGCCGCCCGCTCCGAACTCGGCACAACGAAGCCTGGACGGCGGAGGATTGACAAAGAGGCATGGCTCTGGACGGACGACGTCAAAGCGAAGGTTCGAGAAAAGAAGAGGCTCTATCACGCGTTTCTCGAGCACAAGTCGGCTGACAACTGGCGGCAGTATCGGGAAGCGAGGAATGCGGCAAAGACGGCCGTGCTGTTGAAGGCCGCTCACTTCGATGATATCAGCAAGAAGCTGGAGACGCGCGACGGTGAGCGGTACCTGTACGGACTTGCCAAAACATAGGAAGTTTTTTGGCATAAGTGATGAGAATGGCCACCTTCTGATGGACCGAAAAAGGGTATTGCAACGATGGCGTGAATACTTCGAGGGCATCTCAACGGTGGAATTCGCCCATCCCGCTATACCCTGTACCGCACCAACATATGGTCCCGTTCAGAAGATCACCGTACAGGAAACAGAAGCTGCTCTGAGGAAGATGAAGGCCGGCAAAGTAACAGGCCCCGACGACATAGCAGCTGATTTGTGGAAGTCACAACGCTGGTTTTCTGCGGGTTGGTTGACGAAACTCTTCAACCAGATCGTCGAAGAGAAGAAGGTGCCCAAGGACTGGCAGCAGAGCGTGACGATCCCGATTTGGAAGAAGAAGGGCAGCCCGGCAGATTGCTCGAACTACCGTCCAATTCGCCTTCTCTCGCACACTATGAAAATCTTTGAGCGAATTGTTGACGCCCGCGTTCGTGATATCGTCCAGCTTTCCACCAATCAGTGTGGCTTCGTGGCGGGTTGTAGCACCGTCGACGCCATACATGCCGCTCGCCTATTGCTGGAGAAACACCGTGAGAAGCGAAAGCCCGTGCATGTAGCTTTCTTAGACCTGGAGAAGGCATCGAGTGATGTTGTATGGTACGCTTTGAGGCGGCACGGCGTGCCCGAAGAGCTAATTGAGTGGGTGCGCATCCTTTACTCATGCCCAGGGAGCCAAGTTCGCTCACCAGCGGGTGTCTCAATGGAGTTCCCCATCACCGTCGGGGTGCACCAAGTCTCCCCACTTCTTTTCGTTGCCGTCATGGATGCCATCTCACGAGATCTTCAGAAGGAAGTGCCTTGGACCCTGCTTTACGCTGATGATGTGATGCTTGCTTGTGAAGATAAGAGCGCACTGGAACAGCAGGTGCAAGCTTGGGCCGAGCGTCTGGCGAAGTTTGGACTCAGGTTGAACGTCAACAAGAACCGAGTACCTGACAACCGACCCAAATGAGCCGGGCTCCATTAAGATCGATGACACGGTGCTCAAGCGCACGGAAACATTCAAGTATCTCGGGAGCGCACGAGTGAGTGCGATATGGTCTGAATGGCGATCCATGTCTGGGATCCTTTGCGACAAGAAAATGCCAGAGCGTTTCAAGTCAAAGATCTATCGTACTGTCGTCCGACCTGTCGCGTTATATGGTGCCGAGTGCTGGCCCGCGACCAAAGAAGTTGAGGCTCGCCTTGGTGTGATGGAGATGAAGATGTTGCGCTGGACGTCACGCGATCGGACCGCATTTGTAACGATGTCGTGCGCAAGAAGTATGGTGTAGCCCCATAGCAGAGAAATTGCGTGAAACGCGCCTTCGATGGTACGGGCACGTACTTCGCGCGAAGGCTGACACCGTCCGTAAAACTGCTCTCGAACTCGAGGTACCAGGAAAGCGGCCAAAGGGGCGTCCCAAACAGCGCTGGCTCGACACGTTGCATACCGACTTGAAAATAGCCGGCATTCACCCCGATCAGGCATTCCAATCGGGAAAAGTGGCGTAGTTGTATCAAAAGAGCGGATCCCGCCATTGAGCGGGACAAACGCTGAAGAAGAAGAAGAAGAAGAAACTAGTAGTCCGCACCTGTGTGCAATTGGAGATAACTGAAGCCTTTTGAGAACTGTCAAAGGCGCAGCTCGAGCTGCCCTAACGTGCAAAACCTCTTCCCTTACAAAAAGAAGAATGGTCCGCGATAGCAGAAGGTGTATCCCGATCACGGCTGCAAACTACATAGTTGAGCTGTAAAGCTGCTACGTTGACTAACCCCAGACCACTCCTAGCCTGTATCGTTTCACATTTCTTCTTCTCTTATTCTTCAGCGTTTGTCCCGCTCTGTAGCGGGGTCCGCTCTCCTGATTTTGTTACGCCATTTATTCCGGTCGAATGCCTGATCAGGGTGAGCACCAACTATCTTCAAATCCGCGTGCAGCGTGTCAAGCCAACGTTGCCTGGGGCGTCCTCTCGGTCGTTTGCCGAGCACCTCGAGCTGGAGACCAGTTTTGCAGACGGTGTCCGCCTTCGCGCGAAGTACGTGGCCATACCATCGGAGACGAGATTCTCGCATTTTATGAGCTGGAGTACAGGATGCGCACCCACTCAATAAGCTCTTCCGGAACGCCGTGTTGCCGCAAGGCGTACCATATAACTTCACGCGGAACACGGTCGAATGCCTTTTCTAGGTCCAGAAAAGCTAGATGCAGTGGTACTTGCTTCTCACGATGTCTCTCCAACAGAAGACGCGCGGCATGTATGGCGTCGATGGTGCTACAGCCTGCCACAAAGCCGCACTGATTGATAGAAAGCTGGACGATTTCGCGAATACGACTGTCAACAATACGCTCAAAGATCTTCATACTGTGTGACAGCAGGCGAATTGGACGGTAGTTCGAGCAGTCCGCAGGGCTGCCCTTCTTCTTCCAAATCGGAATCGTCGTGCTCTCTTGCCAGTCCTTGGGCGTCTTCTTCTCAGCAACGACCTGATTGAAGAAATCCGTCAACCATTGTGCAGGGTACCAGCACCGTGCCTTCCACAAGTCGGCTGCCACGTCGTCAGGTCCTGTTGCTTTGCCTGACTTCATCTTTCTGAGAGCCGCCTTCGTCTCTTCTACGGTTACTTTCTGAACGGGACCGTATACTGGGGGACGAAAGGGATGGCCGGGTGCGCATACTCTACGGTTGAAATATTCTCAAAGAAGTCGTGCCATCGCCTCAGCACCCTCTTTCGGTCCATCAAAAGGCGGCCATGCTCGTCGTTAACGCCAGGAAATTTCTCGATATCTTCGGTCTGACGATGCCGAGCCTTGGCAAGTCGGTAGAGGTGCCGCTCACCATCACGTGAATCGAGTTCCTTACTGACATCTTTGAAGTGGGCGGCCTTCGCTGCAGCCACAGCCTTCTTCGCTACATTCTTCGCTTCTTTGTACTTACGCCAGCTACTAGCTGACTTGTCGGCAAGAAACGCGTGGTAGCGCCTCTTCTTCTCGCGAACCGTTTCTTTGACATTGTCGGTCCACGGCTGCTTATCAATTCTACGCCTTCCCGGCTTCGTGACGCCAAGTTCGGAACGAGCGGCCTCATGTATCGCCTTAGAAGCACTTTTCCAGGTCTCATCGACAGTCGTGACGGTGGGAAGTCGTATACGAGAGATCACAGCTGCCTCCTTTCTTTCAAGCGCCACCATTTAATCCTCTCGCGAATCGCTCGACCCTTTGGACCGGAGCTTTGCGATCTTTAGCGTGCAGATTAGTGGGCGATGTTGTGTGGCAACTGTCTCGTACGGCACCGTCTTCGCGTCCGTGATGAGCCCTTGGTCGCGGTGTCTAACAAGGACAAAGTCTATCTGCGTTCTGGCACTCCCACTGTAGAAGCTGATAAGGTGGGAGTCTCGTTTGCGAAACTTCGTATTCACGATGACCAGGTTATGGGCCTCTGCATAGTCGAGAATTCTTTCACCATCGGCGTTACGTGACCCATAACCGAAACCACCATGACAACTGTAGCCGTCTTTCGTAGCGCCTACGTGCCCATTTAGGTCACCAGCAACAATTACGACGTCTTCTGACGGTATCTCAGCTGTCTTCTCCTCAAGCAGGGACCAGAACTCGTCCTTGGATCGCTCGGAGCATCCCGTCTGTGGAGCATAGGCAGAAAAGAAATGGTACAGCCGCTGTTCGATAGCAATAACGATCTTCATCAGGCGGTCATCGAAGCGTTCTACGCTTGCTATCGAGTCCCGGAAACGTTGAGAGACTATTACAGCCACTCCGTTGGTGGTTTTTGGTTTGCCACACAAAAGGGCTTTAAGCCTCGACCGATGCCCCTTGTCTTGTTTCCTGCACAGCACACAGGTCTATACGTCTGCGCTCCAGTGCCTCTGCCAGCTCACATGAGCGCCCCGTCAGCGTTCCAACATTCAACGTTGCTACGCGGACCTTCTCCATGTTGCATGACTTTTGAACTAGCCTGGTTGCCCCCGATGCCGTCCTTGCATCAGGGACCCTCGCATACTTTCCACACTCGCCGGGCCATACGAGTGCGCGTCGGCTCCCGCGGACGCCGTAGCATTGATTCGGAATTCACATGGCATATTGAACATTGGGATGTGACTTGGGTGTTCGTAGGCCGGCCCGTCACGAAGGCCTGTCACCTGCATTCGAATGTCTGCGTCTGCAGCTCGCAGATACGAGCTCTCAGTGGCACCGCGTGTAGGAGCGGACTTAGGCCGGCATGGGCCTATTGGGTGCCAATGGGCCTAAAATCGATGCGTTTTGCTTCTGGTTGCTAGTTTTCGACTTTTTTGTACAGTACAGCCTCTGCGGGTGCCTACCTGTTCACCCTGCACAATCCAGAGGTTTTAGCCTTAATTTATCGCGAACCGTACCTTTAACTGGTTACGCTGTCTCCTGACCTCTCACTGCTAGACTCATTCAAGACAGAATAACGAGATATGGAATAAAAACTTTATGACTCGGTTTATAAAACACCAGTTTGGCTGGCGCACACTACTGCGCGCATGTGATAAAACAGTGCGAAATGATTACCATAGTAAATCACGATTAATACCGCTTTTTTCCTTTCTCATTATCTTCGTTGCTTCTTTTCTTGCTTGTGCTGTAGACCCCAGGCGTGAACTCACGCGTGAACATTCCCCTCCCTCCTCCCGTTCGACGTGCAATAAAGCATTAAATTCACTGTACACTTAGCTTGAAATACGGTAAATGGTGAAAAATAGATGAATATAGGCTCTCAAACTTTTATTCACTCCTACCAGTAGACACAATCCATTATCACGCTTCCTATCAACCCCCATTCAGTTGTTATCCCTCTCTGTGACCCATCAGTAATAACCCCGTCACATCCCCTATATCACTTATTGGAACCAACTTCCTACTGATACTGTGACGAGCGAAGCTTGAGTTTCAAATCCCCTTATCAGATCTTAACAATTCTTAACGCGTCCTGCCACCCATAAATGATATTCCCATACACTACATCATATCTCAGAAATAACGTCCCAGCGATGCTGAAACCCACGTTATGAACTTGGTGACCGTCACCTAACGCCCTTATCATCTCTTGTCAGTTTGTATGACTTCCCTCCACTCACCAATGATAGTTCATGTCCAGTCCCCTATATCGTTTCTTAAATCAACGCTCAACGGCTGCAACGTAAGATATGATCTTTGTGACACTCCGTTTTCGAACCCATGTTAGCTGCTATCACTTCCTGCCACCCATCATCCATGTTCCTGTCTCACCCCGTATCACTTACCAATTCGAACTCTCTACGGCTGAATCAAAGGAATTCATGAATTTCCAGTCACATACACCCACAAGACACACCGAATTATATATAGGAGAATACTTATTCGTTTACAAAAACGCCATTCTATACATCTCTTCACTTATATCTTATTCACTTAACTCATAGTCAGTAACTTGATGAGAGGTCAGCAGTCAGCGTAAGCAATTAAGCGGGGCTATCCCACTGGCAAGTATGCGGAGGTGCGAAAAAGTAATTATAAGGTCATCTCAAACTAAATCACCACTCCCCTCACGGCTGCTCACCTCTCAGTGGCTGCTCATCGAAGCGAGATAAATCGAATCAAATCCATCTAGCAGTAGGATTTAATATGTGAATATTCAGTAACTTCCTCATTTTATAAATATTAGAATGAGGATAAATTTTCGTATCGAAGGAAACCATGTTGAGATCTGTTATTGTTTGTTAACTGCTGTTTAACGCCGCAGTACGCGATCCGAAAGCTATCACAAGAATGCTGAGTTATGGGCAAAAGTCGGACCACGGGCGGGATTCGAACCCGCATCTTCCGCTTTCCGTGCGAATGCGTTCCCTATTACGCTACCGAGGCCACTTTTGACCACTCAGCTCAGTGGCTATTTGTGCCATGGCCTTACAGCACTCACACGTTCAACGTGGTGAGCCGGTTAGCCGATATCGGCAGTGAACCGCAAGGCTGAAGGCTTTTTACAAGTTTCAAGCTGTTATTGTTTGTTAACTGCTGTTTAACGCCGCAGTACCCGATCCGAAAGCTGTCACAAGAATGCTGAGTCATGGGCAAAAGTTGGACCACGGGCGGGATTCGAACCCGCATCTTCCGCTTTCCGTGCG
>MU912311.1:0-14304 GCA_036418165.1 Cooperia oncophora
AATTCCAGACAGTCTTTCGAAACGCTTGACGAGGGAAGTGAAACGTAAAGTTTCGCCAAATAAAAGCGCTTCATGGTGTATTCGATTAACACCACGTTCAGATACGCTGTGATGAAATGGGATGAGATCATTTCAACAGCATTTCGGGATCGTATAAGCTTTTGGCTAAGGTAACTAGTGATAGTAGTACTTAATCTATTTCGATCAGGTTCAGAAAAAGTCTGATGCTGACAACAAGTAAGGCTGCCTTGTGGCCAGGCTATAAAATAACAGGTCGAAGGGGTTCCTTTGGCGTGCACTACAGGCTTCCGTTCATAATCATTCAGCTGGTTTTGAATGCGCATAGGTTAAAAAGGTAACCAAGCCGAGTAACTTTTTGTAGGTTATGTGGTTCTCGCAACCGAATTTGGTGCCAAGTAGCGCACTTGAAACCAAAGGTGGTGCTTTGGAAAGGGCACATCGTTGGTTGTGGATTTTGGTCGAGTCCGTACGACCATACTCCTTTTTTTAGATGGTTGCTACGATCTCTCTCTACTTTCTTAGATATTTCCCAACTTCCTCCCACTTTCCACAATAAAACTTGTTACATTTCTCGAAAAAAGATTTGCTTGGAAACATATGCCTGTCATGTACCTGTTGTAAAACCACATTTGTGCATATTACAATCCAACTATTACTACTCTAGCCTATGACAGGCCACTTTTGACTGACTTTTCCTTAGGGGGCAGACTGGATGGAAACTTTGGTCTAGAAGTACTTCCAAAAGCCCTTTATCACCGAAATTACTGAAAACTTGTTCCCAGGGGTAGTGTGACCTTCTTAACACGAATACCACATCCGCTTAAGCCGAATAGCTTCCAAGGCGCCGTACCACGGACGCCGGCTTCAAGAAAAAAAAAAATAAAAAAAAAACAAACTAGATCACCAGATGCGCTGAAAACTTGTATACGGGGTTATTTGTCAGATTGATCACAAATATGACATTAATGTTGGCGCTGGCGCTAATGCAGGACACTACCATCGTCTGCGTTCTGCTAATGCTGAGCCAGGCCTGAAGAGAATCACTTCTCCCCCAGGCTCAGCCTTGTGGTTAGAAGGGCGATAAATGGTGCTGGAATGAATGCCCATTGTGTGAAACAACAAACAACGTCTTATTCTTCCAGGTTTATCGCCAGTTTGATGGAAAAGCTGGGCCAAATGGCACACGGCCAAAATGCCATTTTACTGTTCGTAGAATTAGTATACCGAATAACCCCAGTGTGCAAGTTTACACCGATTTTTGTGGAAGAAGTGATGGTGCCCAATTTGGCGCTGAGTGGCGCCAGGTGGCGCCCAGCGTCAGAACGAACATTATACTTATATGATCGGACTCATCATTACCTTCATGTGCAAAGTTAAAGCAAAAAATTTTTTTGAGTCCCTGGGAGTGGTAGTTGAAGAGTGCCCAGAGTTGGCTGTTTGGGAACATTGAAGTGAGAGCACGAACGGTTCAGTTCGTTTCTGGTAGGTGAAAACAAAAGCGAAAGTCGTATATCAAAGTATCTGAGAAACTATGATAATCCAGACATCGCTGACAGGTAATTACTTCGGAGTGAGCCCATTGCTTGAGATTATCACCGGCCAGCAACCTAAGTGCTGGAATGATAAGTCAGAGAGTATCACCTTAGTTCGTGCGCGCCCCAGAGGAGGTGCAGATGCTGACCATCCATCGCTCCTTTGCTTTTCTTTCAGCAGTGAAAATTAAATGCGACCGGTAAGTCTCTCAATAGTTGCAGATCCTCGAGGAGCATTAGACTTTTTAATAACAGCCGGGATACATTAATGATTCAACCTCGAATGAATTTCCAGCCGGGGAAGTAAAACGCGGTTCAGATTCCGTGATTGGACCTATACGGTTAGCAATTTAATTCACGACCCCAGCGGAAAACTATTGTTTTTGCGATTTCAGATAACTACGATAACTTGCGTTGTACTCCGCAATTCGAGCCCGAAGTTCCAGAGCAAGAAGTGACGACCCCAGGCGGGAGACAAAGCTACCCCTCACGTTTAGCCCTGTGGCTTTGTGCCCACTTACAGAGCGGACAGGGCAGGATCCCGAATGGCCTAGCTTAGTGAGAAAGATAGCTTGGTAGAAGTGAGCCGCAATCCCGAGTATGACTCTCGAGCCACGCGTTCGTGATGAACAACATTATTTGCCGGTACATCCCATCCGCCCAACAGGTTCCAGCAGAAAATGCGGGACAGAGTGTTGTCGAGTTCGAAAAAGTAGCAAGAGGAGAAGCGGAACTATCACTCTCGATACTTCTCGATATCATGTTAGAAAAAGGACAGAGTTCTGTCGTGATCAGTTTCTTCCTGGCACGCATTTCACTGCAGTTCAGGATCGTGGTTTACAAAGCGGTGTAGCCCACACGATAACTTCCGGGGCTAAGCAGATGAACAAGTCATTGTTCTGGGCACCCACAAGAACATGGTACCAGTTTACCATGTTCCGGAGCATAGAGTACATGGTTTGACCTTGAGGGAACGTCTCCTGGATTTTGATATCGAGAGCGCGCGTGGTAAGCGTGCATCCTATAACTACAACACCTTCGCCCTAGTAGGAAACATTTTCCCAAAGTGAACGAGGATAAGGCCAATGCTACTGAGATGAGGATAAACCATATAGGATCGGAAGGAACAGACACGGTCATGAGGTGAAAAAAAGGGTGCGATCTATATGGGTGAAGGAGAACAAAGGAGGAAAAGTTGCTTTAAAGAAAGTACCGAACGAAGAAGCATAGAAGTAGGAATGTAGAGAAGTGAACGTGCAAAATTGGAAGATTCACCAAAATGTCAGAGCAGGATGATTGTTTTCTCATCATTCATACAAAAAGACTATTGGAAAAGTTATGGAAAAGTCTGAAGTCATGTAGAATGAATCCAAGAGTGCACGGACTCAGAAACTGGATCAAAAACTCTGGTTATCCGCCCGAACAAATATGACCAAGTGCAAAGAGATCTGGCGAGCTCGGTCGTGGTTGGATGGCTATTTGGAGCGAACGTAAACCCTTCAATCGTCTATAGTCAACAGTTTCACTAGCACAGAAACCTGTTTCACAGTACATATTGCAGCCCAGGTTTTTATGATTGTGAAAGGGGAAATATGGATGATAGTTTCCGCTGACAAATAGATATAATAATTCTGGAGGAACGTGAAAATTGATAACGAGTTTGTTGCGGGCTGCTGAAAATTTAGCTCGGTTGTATCAGTATGAAAGTCAAAGGCAGTAAAAATCGATTATAAAATAGGGTGAGCTTAGTGAGAGACCTTGTAATGATTTCCTTATGCGTAATTAGGAGGTATGAGTTGTTTATTACTTCGTGGCGAGCGTGAGGACATAAATGGTCTCAAACATGTTCTGCGGGCATGTTCGCGTCTACTCGGAGAGGTCAGGGAGAATAACAAGAATAGTTTCACATATACATATCAGTTCCAATGGTGGCTCAATACACATGTAGAGTCTGGAATATAGATTACAAAAATGGAAACTCAAAAATAAGTTACCATCGATTGAACTTTCATTATTACGTTACGTTCAAAGGTACATAATGGTGACACGGGGCAGGGTCGGGATTCCCAAAAAGAAGGGGGTCGTAATTGGTCGGTGTGAGGAGGGGGTGTCGTACTTGTTCACATTTGTTTTTGTGAATCTGTCCCCAGTTGCTGAGTTCAAATGGTCCTCCTCTCGATCCCTCCAATGATCCCTCCACTGCTCCGCTCGAAGGCTGTTTTTTGGAGAAAACTGGAAGATTTCATGTGGTGGAACATTGGGGAGAGGAAAGTGAGCACATTCAGGTTGTAGGGAGGATGGGTAATTGGGAATGGGAGTGTGCCAAAGGAAGAAGTTCAAAGGGAAATGTTGCTGAAAAATTGTCGGCAGCAACCATCGGCAGGACTTTGGTGACACATAAGCTCAATTTTGATGGACTAGAAATATGTATGTCGCCTGAGGTAGCTGAACTCCTTGGGCACAAACTTAGCATCGGATTGAAGGGGAAACTGAAAGCGAACGTGTACGCTACAAGCGTCTAAGAAGCTGATTCTGCAATAATTTAGCTACTTTGACAGCAAACAACTCGTTTGTGAGACTAAAATAGCAGTTTTGACTTTTTTTTTGTAACCAACATTCTGAGCTCTATGAGTATAACTAGGCTTCCGTCGGAAGTTTTATGGGACGATGAAACTCTTCCTTTGCTAGCAGTCAGAAAACTTAGGGCTATTCGCGATGACTGTGTTGATACTCGGGTAATCCACTTGAAATTCTCTTTATGTCAACCCCATTATGTCCCTACCCCCAGAAAAAAATATTGACTTTGTTGATGGGAGAGAAAAAAAAGAAAAAATAAAAGAGAAAGATACGGGAATGGTGAGTGTCTTCAAGGCACGTTCGCGATATAACTAGGAAGTGTAGGTTTCTCATAACCGTGCCCAGACGATCAAGGGCAAGGCAACGCCAAGAGGCTTTATGCTGCTTACAAAACTTGAAAAATAAGCGAAGGAAAACGCGTCGGAAACACTTCCAGACTTTTAGGCCCTTGGGCCGAGTAGGCCATGCCGGCCTCCGGTGATCGTGTCGTTGTGACATTGCCATTGTGCTCTCTCGCTCGTCGTTTTCTGGCCTCTCTCGTCTCTTATCAGTGTCTCGCCGCCTTTTGCCATCCTCAATTGATCTCGAGCACGCTACGCTTCGTCGGAGATCATGATCAATTGAAATAAAAGGGTCTATTGGCGGGACGCTTTTTCGTTGTTCCTTCTCCTCAATAAGTCAACAATCACAGGGCAACCCTATTTTTGAGCTGTATTACCTATGAAGTGTGGTCGCGGGAATTGCCTCTAAAGAACAATCAATGGTAACCTCTACACATTGATGGGTGTATGAAGACTATGCACCCCCCAAGATGCCGTGGATGTGTCGTGGTCGGCAGCCACCAAAATGCCCAGGAATGGCAGTACAGGAGGAAACAACACTCATTCGCTCCATGCTCCGCCCGAACGTGGCCTTTTACGGCACAGATTCCCTGCCGTTCAATAACATGCCGTTGCAAGCGCGGTACTGTCGCGTTGCGCTCCTTGGCATTTGGCCAATCCTTCAATGCGCGTCTCACAATACAAGGAAAACGCACTTGTCGTGATGCGGAAAACACTGCTGCAAAGTAAGAACAGAAGATGATGACGAGGGTCAGAACTTAAAAGCAACTGTGCCACTTCTGCAACATCCCTCGGAGGCCGCGTATTTCCACGAAACATGAAAATAAAACGGCATACTCGTTAGTTTGATACAAGCAAAACGCAATTTCCTGATGCGCGAATTAAGAACTTTAGTGTTGCTCATGCTTCAAAATCCATGTACAAGGAGATGAAGATGACACAGGCTAGAAATGAAGCAAACGATGTAAATGTAAACAAAACAAAAATGAAAAAATCAAGGAAAGGCAAATTAGATAAACTGGCCTGTAAATTTCTACGATCCGGCGCCAAAGCCATAGAAATACTTAGAACAAACGAGTGGGACGCTTGGGCTGTTTTTATTTTCATGTTTTGTGGAATGCGCGGCCTCTGATGGATACTGCAGATGCAGCCGAGTTGCTCTTGAGTTCTGGCCCTCGTCATCATCTTCTGTTCTTATTTTGTAGCACCTCCAATGTTATCCGCATCAGGAAATTGCGTTTTCCATTGTATTCGGAGAGCGGCAATTAAAAGGACTTGGCAAAGTGCCAAGGAGCCGCACGCGACAGGCGCGCTTGCAACGGATGTTATGAACGGCGGGAATCTGCGCCGTAAAAAGGCAGTGGGCGGAGCATGGAAGAATTAGCGTGTTTCACGGCCCTGTATCTCCATTCCTGGGCATGTTTGGGCGGGGGGACCACGACACATCGACATCTGGGGGCTGATAGTCTCATACACCCTCAATGTGTATGAGCGTACCATGTGTCTTTAAGTCGACTGGTTAGCATTTTCTAGGACACGCCCATCATTCGGACCAATCGCGGCTTTCAAAAGTCGTTCCCCTTACTAAGAATGTCTGGAAAAATGTAAAGTCTGGTTGGTCAAGACCGTTACTATCCCACATTATATCATCATTCATTCCACGTCATCAAGCCGTGCGGTGGCGTTTTCTATCTGCTCCGCGAATTCTTCTGCTAGGTACGGATTTTTTGGTTTATAATTAATTTTTTCTTCGATTAAAGCCACTTTTTCCTTCCCTGTGTCCTGGTATTTTCGCGGGGTGATCTCTTGTAACTTCCAACCCTATTTTTCTTGCCTTTCTATCGGGTATTTCAATTTTATTCGGTGTTTCTTTTGAGAGGTGCTTTAATCGATTCCCAATGGCTCGCGGTGGATCACAACGCAAGTCTTCAGATCAGGAGAGGGAACTCCCCCAATGGGCCACCATGATGATGGACCTCTACGCTTCGTGCGCAGATCGACTGGAAAAGGCCCTGACGACCTCTCTCGCTAAGCTGGCCGATAGGATCGACGAAATGAACACGCGCCAGAACGAAATATTGTCTCGTCTTGCAGCTCTTGAAGATTCTATTTCCGGATTACAGGTGTCGTGCTCTCTGGATCAAAAACTTCTCTATTCTACCATCGTTAAAGTGAAAGCAGATGGTGAGAAAATAGATGATAAACTTAAACGTATTACCTGGATCGGTATAGGGGAGCAGGGCGACGAGATGCGACGATGGAGGCTTTGAGAAAAGTGATTTTCTCTTCAGGTGATGAGCAGCTCATAGAGGAGCTCTCCAAAGGAGGCATCATAAAAAAAAGAGTTGCAGGTGGAAAGCTTACGCATGTGAGTTGAAGACTTGGGCAACATCTCCTTGAGGGCGGCAAGCAGCCAAGGCGAAAACGACGGATCAGTGGTTTGCTGACAACGGTAACGAATCGAGTACTTGTCGCAACATACAACGAAACCTTATGCCCATTCTCGCATAGGAATCTCATCCGTCATCCTGGATGCGATGGACCCGAGAATACTCAAGGACTATGCCGAACGAAGGCTCAAGGAGCGACGAGAGTAGTTGACCTTCATCGGACACAGGCGAGGACCAACTTTCCGGATTCTCTAGGAGTTATTATATAAGAACGATAACATGACCTGATGTTCAACCTTTCGGAGGTAGACCTTATGAGTGTTTTAAAAGGTTTTTATCTTCGTTCGATATTAAGTATCCAAAGAATAAGTGGAGAGATTCAAGTCGTTTGCAGTTGTTTCAAAGTTTCTTACGTAAAGACGCGCTTACCATATTCGAAACCAGCCAGTAGAAGTACGCGAGCGATCATTCCATGATGTTGTTGAGGCAATGAAAAAGTGCATGCAGTCGATGGAAACACCGAAAGGGTTAATACTTTAGCTGATTTGAGGAACCCTGATTGATTTGACCTTGAAGAGATGATCAGTCAGTTGCGAAATTTTGTTTGCTGTTAGAACGTTTGACAAATAGAGCGTACCCAGACGTGCCGCAAGAAGTGACTGCGCTACAGAAAGCGGAAATTTTGAGCAGGCAGCTTGCAAACTGGAATGGTAGCTGTTGCTTGATAGAAGCTTCAATAAACCAACACAGCTCGAGAAGCTTTATGAAAAGGTGAAGGAGTCCGCATTGCGGTTGGAGAGGAGTATCAGAGCCGCAGCAGAATGCAGAAATGCTCCTAGGACGAAGCCTACACAGCGATTCAAGTCAAATTGGGAGCGGAGTAAAGACGAACCAAGATCCTTCTTAGGCCTTAACAATTCCGAGTCAGCGAAAACGCAGAAAGAACGCAAGAAACGCAGGTCCACTAAGTGGACAATAGAGCAGAAACTGCACAGCAAAGACTTACTGTCGTGCTACAACTGCGGAAAACCAGCACAGTTTGCCAAGGGCGTCTGTCGGCTCCAAATCCACAGGCAAAGACACCTACATCCACAGAGCAAACTAGGTAGCCATCGAGGCCTACGCGTCGTGCGTTGAAAAGTGGATGTGCTTTGCAGACATGAGGACCGACGAGGTCTCAAGCGACTATTTCGGTAAAAGATCAGTAGTTGAAATTACGATTTTTGGCATGTCGGCAGAGGCACTCTTGGATACGGGATCGCAAGCGACCATAGTCCCTTTGATGCTGCTTAAAAAGGCGATAGATTCAAGAATAAACCTTCACAACTATGTCGAGCGGATACCTCTCCGAAAGTCAAGGTAAGGGACGCGTCGGGAAACTGCATAAACTTTCATGACACTACTAGAGTGTCCGTCATCCTCAACGGACAGGAGGAATGAATTGGAGCCTGTGTACGTCGGCAAAGGGATCGACGAAATAGTAATCTTAATAAACAACACACTGGAATAGTTCAAAATGAAGTTGGTTCAATATGTAGAAGAAACAAAAGCGGATACGCATCCGAATAGGCTAGATTTAAGGAGCGAAAGCGAGGAAGATGAAGTGAATGCTGAGGTTGAACAAAGAATCTTCATTCCTCCGAGGAGCGACAAAACTTTTGTCGGTAACGTGCGCTCATACATATCAGTCCGAAACGGCTGTCTTCTCGGCACAACATCCACTCTTGATAGACGGAATTTGCCATCTTGAAGGATCATGAAGCGACTTTACCAGTGAACAACAACACTGATCAGGGCGTAGGTGTTCAGAAAGTTAGACCGTTGTTGGAGAACGGAAGAACGAGGAGTGGGCAAAGCTCAAGCATGTTGAGTAAAGGACATGTTAGAATAGATAAACCCTGGGAATGGAGTTCTTAAAATGATCGTCTTTAAAAACTAGTGGGAATAGTTCGGAAAAAAATCGAAGCTCCCGGATAAAGCGAAGAAGCTAATGTCTAATTTCTACGATGTTTTCGCCGTAACGGATTCGGAGTTGACTCAGACCAACCTGGTAGTCCACGACATCGACACCGGAGAGCATAAGACCATAAAACAAAAGACTAGGTCAGCTCCAGTAGAAGTGCGCAAAGAGTTCAAAGGACTGATAAAGGAGTTGGTCAGTCGTGGTACAGTTGAGCAAAGTTTCATTTGAATGGGCCCCACCTGTAGTGCTTGTCAAGAAGACGAACGGATCCCTCAGAATCTGTATCTGACTACAGAAAACTGAAGAAGATCACTCGACATGATTCGTATCCACTTCCAAAAATTTACAAGTACAGCGTTCAAGCGGGAAGAAGATATTTTCCACAATGGATTTAGCTTCCGGCTACTGGCAAATTCGCCTCTCGGAAGAAGCAAAAAGGAAAAGTGCTTTTACGACAAGTGAGGGGCTATATCAGTTTACCGTGTTGCCATTTGGGCTATCCACCAGTCCAGCAGTGTTGGATATGGTTTTGAAAGGGTCATGCTTGGAAGAAGAGGCGTTCGTATATATTGACGATATACTGGTCATCCACAGATACACTGGAACGACATTATGCTGTTTTAGATGCGGTTTTGGGAGCGCTACATAAGGCGAATCCACGTCTGAAACCCAGAAGTGCGTGTTATTCAGAGAGAGTGTCTTTTCTGGGCCACTTGATGGACAAGGATAGAATAAGAACGGATCCTGAGAAGGTGAAGAGGACAGTCCAGTACCCGCCACCAATAAAGGTATAAAAATTGAGAACTTCTCTTGGAATGGGTTCTGCTACAGAAAATTCATTGCGGGATTCTCCAAACTTGCTAAATGTCTATACGACTTGACTAGTCCCAAAAATGCGTGGAGATGGACAAGCGGACGAGTCAACCAGCTTCGAATCTTTGAAGAGAGCGTTGACTACCGCTCCCGTACTGGCGCAACCAAACGTAAACGCAGCAGAAAATGGAACACGACCATTTATCATCTATACAGATGCGTCCAACGATGGACTAGGGGCTGCATACTGTCTACTGGGAGACGACAGTTGACATAACACAGCCCCTACCCCATTATATTTTTTGCGTTCCAAAGATTCTCTCAATAGCGGAAAAGATTTATCATATAACGGGTCTGGGGGCACTAGCAGTGGTGTTTCCTTGGAAAAGTTCTATTTTTTGTCTATGGACTGAATATATTCGAACAGATCACCAACCACTTCTATTCAAAAGGACAAACAGTTTAGCAAGAGTTTTGCGATGGGCCCTCTAAGTCGAAAGTGACCGCCTGAAGATAGAATATGTGGCCGGGAAAGCCAACGCAGTGGCCAATGCCCTGGTCGCGCAGCGCTGCAACTTTACCAGACAGCATGAGTCAGAATAAGTGTACTTATCTGCGAGGTGACAGCAGAAGATAGCGAATGGCTAAAGAACTGAGAGAGATGACGATTATAGGGAGATCCTCAACAGTATCAACGTAGGTAACGATTACAAAGACGTGAAACTGCCCAGATGCTCCCGAAGATTTCGTGTGGCCGACTTCTTTATAGATGATGGAGAATTGAAGTTGGTTCTAGGAAAACTCAATAGTAAAAGTGGTGCCTGGGTCGAAAAGATAGGAGTTGTTCGACGAGGCGCACAGGAGGTTCTGTTAGCAGGGCACCTCAACGCTCGTAAGGTGTATCGCAAGCCCAAAAAGGTCGTGTTCTGGGAAGGCATGGAGGCTAATGTCTCAAGGTGGTCAAGAGAATGTTCGAGTTTTCTGCTCCGCACTCACAAAATGCGGGTACCATTCACTATGGAGGCTCCGTATGAGTTAATAGGGATAGACTTGGTAGAGTATGGTTTGACAGCACTAACATCGTTGGATTGCATAAATATGTGGTTCAGCTGTTGGAACGCATTGTTTTTCCGTTGTCGCACCGAAACTGGGCACTATTGAACTATTCCTACCCCAGACTTCCGAAACTAGGCCGGTTTTTTACCGACTTTTCTCTACGAGGAAATATTTGGCTGAAAGTTTGCTTGCAGGGGTAGTTCGACCTCCTTAATACAAATGTCACAGCCGTTTAGCCCGGAACTGCCTAGCGTCCGCGCCACGGGCGCGGCGCCAAAACACCCTAAATCACCAAAATCGATGAAAACTTATATACAGGGGGTTATTTGACATCCTGATTACGAATATGACATTTATACTTGGCGCCGGCGCTAATGTAGGACACTGTGGTCATCTGCGCTCTGCTGTGGCCAAGCTGGCCTGAAGGGGATCACTCCTTTCTCAGATACAGCCATCAATGTATTATTAGGTTGTCCGGAAAGTTCTCAGCGTTTTGGGTGTTTCACTTTAAACGATCGTAACTTTTTTAATACTCATCGGATTTAATCGAAATAGGCACCATTCGAATCAGCACACTTTTGCCAATGTGACAGCAGTCGAGAAATCCCATCAAAGTAAAAAACTGGGTGGTCGAAAATTCACGAAATCCACGAAGGCTTTTTTGCCTGGTCCTGATTGATGAAGTATTTTCCAGCAAGGGAGTTCTGAAAATGTTAGAAAAGGTGATAGTCGATTGGCGAAAGGTCTGAAGAATATGGCGGTTGAGGTAGAACTTCAACCCCCAATTCGTTCAATTTATGGATAGTGATTTGTGAAACGTGTGGGCGGGCGTTGTCATGCAAAGGAATCGGACCCTTTCTTTTGATAAGTGTTGGCTGCATCTGACAAAATTTTCGGTACATTTCGTCGATTCTTCACAGTAGGACTCTGCTGTGATGGTTTGGCCTGGTGATAAAAAGTTATAGTGGATCACACCAGCCGATGACCACCAAGCCGTGACCAGAATCTTTTTTTCGTGAGGGTTCGGCTTTGAAAATTACCTCGGTGGTTCGTCGAAATCCAACCACTGTCCAGGAACATCTCCTGTTATCATACATCGACGCCATTTTTTATCAAAAGGTGACGAATCGGCCTAAAAACAGGTTCGTTTCTGCTGCGGGCATAGCAATGGCAGAAGGAACCTTGAGACGTGCCGATTTCTGCCGGTCACTCCGATTGTGGGGCACCCAATTGTCGAGTTTTTCACCTTCCCAATGCGTTCCAGACCTTACTGGCAACAGTGGGTTTTGTGGCAACGGCCTAGCTCTTACTGTATGCTCTCGGAACTGTTTGGGATGGGTCAGCCTCCAATATCCCCTAAAATCCTCGTCAGATATTGCTTTAGGTCGACCGCTATGAGGCTCATCTTCAAGGATGAAATCTCAGAACGAAATTTGTTGAGGGCATATCTCGCGCAGTGCTTGCCTCTAGCACTATTGGGTCCCCCACACCTGTTTGAATTTGTTGAGCTGTTTCGATTGCGGATTGCCCCAATTTACAATCGAAGAAAAAATAGTCCGAAGTGCTCTTTTCACATGCTTCAAAAAGTCTTGAAAAAAGGGGGTTCGTCAAGAAATGGTGAAAACGGCAATTACACCATCAGATAGCGCAAGAAATTCTCTACAGGATATGCTACTGAGAAGCAAGGCAGAATGAAAAATAGGTGCACAAAACGCTGAGAACTTTCCGGACAACCTAATAATTGATCAACTGGTCCTGAGGTATTACATTGGACGATAGTTGGGATCGATGGCATGTAGAAGGTACAACGGACTTTTATCCGTTGCATCATGCGGTGCCGAGTTGTAAGCGAAAATTGTCATAGGAAGAAGTAGATCCCAATCAGCAGGGATGATAGTCTTTTCAAGCATTCTATTTAGCGTGCCAATCACTCTCTGTCATTCCATTTGCTCTAGGATTGTGGCCTTTTGTCAACTGCTCACTCCCCATAATCTCGCCCAATATACCGTGACGAGAGACCGAATTTGATGAAACGGGACCTTTTGGTCAAAAAATGATGCTGCTTGCAACCTTCAAGATGACCATCGCTCAAAACATCACTCGAACTGAGTCTTGTCACTGTTTTATCTACGCTATCAGTACTGCGGTGCGGCTACACAAGCCCAAATTTCACGGTTACGTGACATCTTGAACTTTTGTGCATGGTTCTATTAAGAAATCCTGTGACGCAGACGGATAGAAGGGGCAAGGCGGGGTGAAAGAGAGAAACGTGCAGCAAAAAACCCTATAGCAAGCCAGGAGAAGGGTTTTTCAAGGGGAGGGGACTCCGGGGTGGGTGAGCTACTTACAGTCGGTGAAAAGCTGGAGTGAGCGAAGTCACAACGGCCATAGAGTGCCATGCGGACGAGAGAGTGCAGAGAAAAAGAGAAGATCGACGCGTTCAAAGGGATTGAGTTCAAGTTGTCCGTAGACCCAATTTCATAGCACGCGCAGTCGAACGCTACGCTAGATCGATATCCATCCTTCTCCTTGCCACTGCCGCTGCGGAAGGCTGGAAACGCTAACGTACGCTGGCGTGCGTTGCCGCAAAGTATAAACGCAACCTAACTGGTTATATTGCTTCCGAACAACTCTTCGAACAGCTCCAGTATTCTTTGAAGTGCTTGAAATGTGCTACGGACTGAAGATGGGCATATAATGCTTGCTAATTTGAGAGATGAGACATTCACCTTCCCTAGGCATGTCCGTTACGTAAATGCTAGGACTAGGCACTACTTCTTCTCCCTGCTGGACATACCCTTAAAGGCAGTTGGTACGATAAATACCTAACACGAGGGATCGATGCGATTGAGGCAGGGATAGCCGAGTGGTTAAGAGTGTAGACTCACGTTCACACCCTGAGCCACGAGTTCGATCCCTGCCGAGGCACAAACCTGCCTTGCAAAAATTGCAAAAATGGGGACGATACCAGCGTCAGGCCCAGGTTGACAGGCCGGCTGATGGAGGAACCCGTCACAACATGACAAGTCGCAAAAGTATCAGTGTTAAAGCTAGGACGTCACCCGGAAGTGGCGCGCAGAACCCTCGCCCGAGTTCTGTGGTCAGTATGCGAGGGCTACCGAGGGGTGAACGACCTCGGCCAAAGAAGCTAGTTCGAATTGGGACCCTGAACGTGGGGTCGCTTACCGGGAAGTCTCGTGAGGTTGCCGACCTCATGAGACGCAGGAATATCCAAGTCCTATGCCTTCAGGAAACGCGATGGAAGGGTGCGAAGGCCCGCGAGATTGGAGAAGGTGTCAAACTCTTCTACAATGGAGCAGACACCAAACGGAATGGCGTGGCCATAGCGGTGGCAGAATCCCTCAAGGACTGCGTCTCCTCTGTGAACAGAATCAGTGACCGGATCATGGGAGTGAGAATGGACACGAAGGAGGGGTACTACTGACCGTGTACGCACCACAATCCGGTTGCTCCGAGGCGGAAAAGGATGAGTTCTACCTGACCCTGGACGAGGCCATAAGATCGGTTCCGGAAGATGACTACCTCACCATAGCTGGGGATCTGAATGGCCATGTTGGAAATGACAGAAGGGGGTCTGGAAAGGGTGCACG
>MU912311.1:15746-29843 GCA_036418165.1 Cooperia oncophora
TTCAATTGTGGAAAATGCGCAAGGTAGAAAAGGATAGCCTCGGCCGAAGAATACTGGAGGCTGGGCTCCCAGACCCACATGGGCCAGTCCAGGACACCTGGACCCACGCAGAGGTCATCCTACAGTGTGCAAAGGAAGTCCTGGGAGAGACGCGAGGTGGTATCAGAGGAGACAAGGCAGCCTGGTTCTGGAACGAGGAAGTCCAGGGGATCGTCAAGCAGAAGAAGGAAGCATACAAACGCTGGCAAAAGACACGGAGCCCAGAAGACTACGCTGCCTACAAGAGCTGCAAGCGACTCGCTAAGGCAGCCGTTGCTAAGGCCAAGAATACGGAAATGGACGCCCTGTACGAGAAGCTGGAAGGCCGAGAAGGGGACAAGTTCGTCTTCCGCCTGGCTAAAGCTCGGCATCGCGCGGCTCAGGACATCAGGGTCGTAAAGACTGTGAAGAGCAGCAACGGGGCCATTCTCAGGAAACCAGCCGAAGTCAGAAAGAGGTGGGAAGAATACTTCGAGGAACCTGAACGAAAGATGGCCCACAGATAGGCGATGGCATGCCCCTTCACTCCCTGGACGGAGGATGAAGTCCGCCGTGAGCTAGGGAGAATGAAAGTTGGGAAAGCAGTGGGTCCAGACGGGGTACCGATAGAGGCATGGAAGGCCCTGGGAGAGCTTGGGGTGAGTTGGCTAACAGACTTCCTAAACAATGTAACGGCTGAAGGAAGGATGCCAGATGCGTGGAGGAGCAGCACAATCGTCCCCATCTTCAAAGAAAGGGGACGCGACGGAGTGCTCCAACTCTTGACTCCCCATACCATGAAGCTGTACGAGCGCCTGGTCAACACTAGGCTGAGGGAACTTGTCCCTATCTCGCAGGAACAGTTCGGCTTCATGCCCGAAAGGTCCACCACTGATGCCATCTTCATCGCCAGACAGCTGATGGAGAAGTACCGAGAGAAGCGGCGACCCTGCTACCTAGCCTTCCTAGACCTTGAGAAGACATTCGACCGCCTACTTCGGCCGAGTTCCCGAACTCTGAAGAGTGTACCGAACCCATCGCAGACCGCCGCGGCGAGAGCATCGAAAGGGTCGAGGACTTCCAGTACCTGGGGAGCGACCTAGCAGCTGATGGCAGTGGACTATGTGGTGAAGGGCGTAATCGACGGCAGCCTGGATGTAGTGGAGGGAGTCCACTGGCATCTGTGCGGCCAGCGGTGTGCTCGAGAACGCTCAAGGGCAAGGTGTACCGGGTGGTAAGGCCTACAATGCTCTACGGCAGTGAGTGCTGGCCCATCTGCAAGAACCATGAAAGGCAGCTCCACTCAGCTGAAATGAGGATGCTGAGATGGGCCTGTGGCTGGACACGACTCGACAGAGTCAGAAACGAGGACGTCAGGGCGGTCACACAGACGGCTCCAATCCAGCTGAAGGCACGAGAGCAGCGACTGCGATGGTATCGGTACGTTCTGAGGTCTGAAGACCACCCAATAAGGAAGGCATTGGAATTCGAAGCAGAGGGCAAGCGACCACGAGGAGCCCCAAAGAAAAGATGGAGGGACGTCATCAAGAAGGACCTCACTGAAGTGAAAGCCACAGCAGAAGATGCAGTGGATCGGAACAAGTGGCGACGTCTAACAAGAACAGCGGACCCTGCGACGGCGCGGGACTAACGCTAGGGAGAAGAAGAAGAAGAGGGATCAATGCGATTAGAACCCTTGAGCAGGCGCCTTTTCCCAAGGACTCTACCCTTGTGAGCCCTATCTGGCTGCAACATACCGGCCGTGCCCGCCCACCCCCAAATGGACGACAGCATCTGACCTGATGCTCGTATTGCTCCATTTGCTAAGTAGAATATGAAGCAAAGGGATTGATAAGAAGCGGCCGCAGTGTCCTAAATTGCTTTTCAGGTTTAGAGGCGAAAGCTTTTCTCCGCAGGCCTGACGGTTTCACTTCGTTTTTTCGCCATTTTCCCAATAGCGCTATGCTAGCATTTTAGACCGAGCACCAAGTGATCGTGCTTAAGTTGAGAATCCATCATGGAGCCTCACGCGTGCGCTCCTATCACAAAGAAACTTCAACTGGCCGATATTGTGCCAAATCTGGTCTCCTTAGTCGGAAACCTACCTGAGGACGATTGCGCAGAAGCGAATCTATTGCAGTTTGTTTTCAATGTGTCTAGAGAAACCCACGCGCCGCAAGTGGTAGCTTACCATTTCCCTTGAGTGAAAGATTAGACTGGATAGACATATCCAGCATATCGCTCTACGGCACACTGCACAGAATAGTGTATCTATCTCTGCACAGAATAGTGTATCTATCTCCCCTGACCACGTTTTCCATATCTTCTAAGAAAATACTTGATCGAATGGTGAATGGTCCTGAATCTTGAGAAACAGAGCATGTTAGAATGATATTCTAAGGGCTCTCAAATGAGCTTTGAAAATTGGTGGCCCATTTGTCTAATAGCTCCACTAGCGAAGATATGGAGCGAATACTACGTATACATGCATACCATAAAACATCTGTTTCACAATGCAGAAGGATAAGATATGGAGCGTATTGCTTCCAGAAAACCCAACATGGATGTCTGGAGCGCAGATCTACCATGTCGACTTGCAGCGACAGTTCTTCTGTGTTAGGGAGAAAAGAAAAAGGGTACCCTATTCTGTATGCTAAGGCCTTTCACTTGGCTCCAATTCCACTTCTCCTCACTAAACTTGAATTGTACGGTGTGTAGGGTGGACTTCTTCTTTTTTTGTTGCTTTCTCAATGGCAAATTCCAGTCAGTTCCTCTTGAGCGGGTCGCATTCCTACTTATCCACAACTCTGAGTGACGTGCTACAGAGCATTGAAACTACTTATGCTCATCCTTTATGTTAACACCCTTCCTCCAGGAACTTTTTAAAGTCCATACGCAGATGGTTCAAGAACTTTCACCATTCGCTTTCGGCCGCGAATTAGCTCGGAGCTTTCGCCAGAGAACAAGTCCTCGGTACTGCACTCCCCACCGAATTGAACGAGCTGAACAACGTAGGCATGAGATTCGTGAAGATCAGCTCCTTGAAGGACGTCATGGCGACTGCTCAGAGGCAGCAGAAGGACGCTCCTGCTGCTACTGGATGGCTCCAGAGAAGTGAACGACGTTTTCGAAAAACAACTGAATGTCGACAGGAGAGATTGCTCGACACCAATAAAGTGTGTGCATCGTCGTAGGTCCGAAAACAGGTGCGACTCGCTCCAAGAAAGAATGGTGCCCACTAGCCTCAGCATCCACTCGCAGCGGATTTAGGGTCGTTGCTCTTGCACCGCCAAGAGGAGCTGCAGCTTACGCTTACAAAATCAGGTATAGATAAATTAAGCTGTTGGTATTGCAAAAAAGATAGTGTCGCTCATGGCGTCGTCAGCCTCATACCGATGGTACGTCAGACTCCGGTGCCTACTCGATAGGAGGCGACGAAGGAACATCTGCGGGCTATGATCGACTACGTCAGAGCTGAAGTCCACTTTTCAGCATTCGTCGACGCATCCGCCCACTCTTCAGAGGCTGAAAGACTTCGCAACTATTTCAGAGAAAGGAATAGTTGCTTATCGCCAGAACTCATTCCTACTCAAGTGCGCCGCTGTCATCACGCTCGAGGCCGTCGTTTCTGAATCGCCATTTCGCCACTCGAGGATTGAACGCTCGTCTTACCTCAGCGGTGAAACGCCGCTTCCCCTAGGGGGTAGATATGACACAGTCACACTTTTTCCGTCCATTATTGATCACGTAACTCTATCGTCTTTCGTATTGTACCGTATTCTCAGTACCCTGCCTTACCCGATCTCATCCCGCCTCCGATCCCCCCTAGATCAAAATCGCCCGCCAACCAAGGGTGTAAATACCCGACCGTCCCCAGTACTTCGCTTTTTTCGTGTTCGCTTCGGCTGATCTAATCCTTGTTCATGGTCCTATTATTCTGCTCGATTATAATCGATACACTGTTACTAAGACTCATCCTCTTCTATTGTGTTGTAGTCATTTCATTCACTGTTTTTTTAATAGACCTCGATTTTTCTCAAGTTCATTCACTTGTATTCTCGTGTTTCTATTGGTCATCCTTTTTGGTCGCAATTAAAATGAACTTGCCTTATAAAGTTTCTTGGTACCATCCTTTGTTCAAGGTATATTTTGTTAAGTGGATTCCTGGTACATCTAATCGAAGCCACTGTGGATTGAGAGAAACCACTCCCTCCCCTATCCCTTGCAGCTGTCACTTCTACAGCGGTGTCCTCCACTTCAGTAAGGTCTTTCTTGATAACGTCCTTCCAATAGTTCTTTGGTTATTCTCGTAGTCGCTTACGCTGTACCGCAAATTCCATACTTTCCTTATTGGATGTTCCTCATGAATTTTCAGGAACTGCTCGTACCATTGAGATCACTGCTGGTGAGCCTGCATTCGGAAGGGGAGCGGCCGCTCTGACGTCTTCGTTTCTGGTAATCCAGCCAAGGGCAGCTGTAGAACACACATCTCAGCAGAATGAAGCTGTCTTTTACGATACTTGCACATGAGCCAGCCGTAGGGAGCATCGCAAACCTTACCACTGGCCGGCAAATGCCTTTGAGCGACCTGGGAGACCGCTGGTCGCAGAGTATGCCAACAGACTTCCTCCATTTCATCCAAGCTGTGTATGTCCAGGCATGCATTGCCTGGTCTACGCTACCCTCAGCGACTGGCTAGCTACCCAGGTGCAGGAAGCGCTCCACTCTTGGGATCTTTCCGTGGCGGTTCCGACGGGTACGTTGCGTTCCTTGAAGCTCAGGAACTTGGTCATCTTCCCATTCAGCGGGAGTTCGTTATAAGTCAATATTTCAACCTTTTTTACACCTTGTTCTGAGAACCCACACTGCATTTTTTTGATTGCTAATAAATTCTGATGAAGGAAAAAAAGGATAAAGTCCCTCTTTCTGCTTTCAGCGCATTCTGCTTTCATTTACAATAGTAGTGTTCTTTGAAATTAACGGTGAAGTGCGGGACAAGTCAAAGTAAAGGTCAGTGTTCTTGTCGTTCCACACAAACCTGTACGGGGATTCTGATCTGTATCTGCTTCGAGCCATGCCTTAGTCAGATAGAGATTGCTCAGTGGAGGCGGATCGTATTTGTTTTTGTTGATAGAAGGGGAGAGTTCATTTTAGCCTTTGAAAAAAATCTGCGTCGTTGAGAAAGAATTTTCTCCCGGTTCTGACTTTCGCGGTTTTTCCGGTTGTGCTACATACACCTCCCCCCTCGCTTGACAGCAAAATTTTGGGGAAAACTATGACATTTTTAGGAAATTTCGGAGGAAAAAACTGAAGAAAAGCGCTAGGGAGTTGGGAGACTCTAGGAAAGTGGTAGGTAGGATGTGGAAGGGGGGCTGTATTCTTCTGAAGGTTTTCCCCAACAGCAGGACGTGCTCTGACTGTAATAATAGGTAACATTGACGCATGGGACTGCGGATGTACAGTTGATGTCGTCGCATTCAGTCGAGACGGTGTCAAGAGGTAATGATCGTGGCCATTCGCGGCGTTTTCACCACTGGTTCTTTTTTCTTGGTTTGATCACCAACCGGTCACCACTGGTAAAAATCGTAGCTGAACGGGCTCATTCCACGCCTCCTCCCAAGGCCCCGACAGATTGCGACGTTATCAACTTGGTAACGCCAGGAAACTCAGTGGGAATGCCACCATTTTGCGGGACTTATTTCTTTCTTTCTTTCTTTCTTTGCTGATGTTTGCGTTGTCTGCTGCTCTCTCCCCTTATTACCTTCCATACTCATCATTGCTTTCTCTTCGGTTTTATTTCAACGTCTTGTTTTGTCACAAAAGTGCTGATCATTAGTTATGGGCACAAGTCACACCCCAAACGGGACTCGAACTCGCATCTCCCGCGTACTGAGCAGTTGTGTTACCCATAACGCTACCGGGGCTGCTCTTACCCTCTGACCAGGAAAGGTCAACAGGTCAGCCCGGCCATTTCCAATGAGCTGCACACCATTGTACGCGTCTTGGGAAGGTGAACACAGAACTGTCTTCAAAATTTGCAGAACGATTCTCTGAACGGAGTTATGAAGGGTTTTATCCCCGCATGGTCGTTTCACGTGCTGTCGCGAGGAAACGTTGAAGCGTCTTTACATTTACGTATGGAATCGTTCTGAAACGTGGCAGCAGAGCGCAACGGATAGGGAGCGGGTTTCTTAGGCGGGACGTCGTAGGATCGGTTCTGGGGCAGGTTCCTTTTTGCATTTGTCCAAGAACATAGCCGACAAAGCTTCTAACATCTCTGCTCGCCTGCACTACCCTACAAGGGAACCTGCAATCAGTTTTTTTCGAAAGTGTAGACCCATTGCGGCCTGAAAGAGTGCTTCTGCTTGTACCCCTCGTAACACGTGTCACAAGGGTTTTTGTAATGAAATATCATCATATTCATGTTCAGCGGGTCGAATTACCCCTGGGGACAAGTTTCTGGCCGAATCTGATTTTTCGACCTCATTCGGAAAGTGTGGGCTATTCCATGGGTAATTAGCAGCAGATTGGAGCTCACCTACCATCGATGACTGGTCTCGGAATGGGATTTCCTCCCGATAGTCAAGAAATCATGCAGACGGCACAAATAAGTAAGCCAGGTACTGTTGTTTGCGAAAAGACATGACTGAAGAGTTATTTCAGTTCGAAGACCAGTCATCACCAGTATGCTAGTCATATTAGGTTGTCCGGAAAGTTCTCAGCGTTTTGTGCACCTATTTTTTGTACATTCACTGCTGATTAAAAACTCATTCTGCCTTGCTTCTCAGTAGCACATCCTGTAGAGAATTTCTTGCGCTATCTGATGGTATAATTGCCGTTTCACCATTGCTTGATAAACCCTCTTTTTTCAAGATTTTTTTTCAAGCATGTGAAAGAGCACTTCGGACGATTTTTTTCTTCGACTATAAATTGGGGCAATCCGCAATCGAAACAGCTCAACAAATTAACCAGGTGTGGGGGCCCAATAGTGCTAGAGAAAGCACTGTGCGGCAATGGCTCAACATTCGTTCTGGAGATTTCAGCCTTGAAGATGAACCTCATAGCGGTCGACCTAAAGCAATATCTGACGAGGATTTTAGGGGATTTTGGAGGCTGACCCATCCCAAACAGTTCGAGAGATAGCAGAAGAGCTAGGCCTTGGCAAATCCACTGTTGCAGATGGTCTGGAACGCATTGGGAAGGTGAAAAAACTCGACAATTGGGTGCCCCACAATCGGAGTGACCGGCAGGAATCGGCACGTCTCGAGGTTCCTTCTGCATTGCTTTTGCGCAGCAGAAACGACCTGTTTTTGGGCCGAATTGTCACCTGTGATGAAAAATGGGTCATGTATGATAACAGGAGACGTTCCGGACAGTGGTTGGATTTCGACGAACCACCGAGGTAATTTTCAAAGCCGAACCCTCACGAAAAAAAGATTCTGGTCACGGCTTGGTGGTCATCGGCTGGCGGCCGGTCATCGGCTGGTGTGATCCACTATAACTTTTTATCACCAGGCCAAACCATCACAGCAGAACCCTACTGTGAAGAAATCGACGAATTGTACCGAAAATTTTGTCAGATGCAGCAACACTTATCAAAAGAAAGGGTCCGATTCCTTTGCATGACAACGCCCGCCCACACGTTCACAAATCACTATCCATAAATTGAACGAATTGGGGGTTGAAGTTCTACCTCAACCGCCATATTCTTCAGACCTTTCGCCAACCGACTATCACCTTTTCTAACATTTTCAGAACTCCCTTGCTGGAAAATACTTCATCAATCAGGACCAGGCAAAAAAAGCCTTCGTAGATTTCGTGGATTCTCGACCACCCAGTTTTTTTCTTTGATGGGATTTCTCGACTGCTGTCACATTGGCAAAAGTGTGCTGATTCGAATGGTGCCTATTTCGATTAAATCCGATGAGTATTAAGAAAGTTACGATCGTTTAAAGTGAAACACCCAAAACGCTGAGAACTTTCCGGACAACCTAATAGTATCGAGTTAGCTATCAGTTAGCCATGACTATCCATACCCCATTTTTACGAAGTTGAGTCAGAAGCTCAGATTTCGCTAAGGTGACGTCCCTAGGGGTTATTTGACCCCCTGAACACGAATATGATACCTATTTTGCGCGAAGAGCGCTGTGAGTCGCGCTACCGGTGCCAACGCTTCGGTGCCAGCGCGCCCGTAAGAAGAAAAACAGTAAAGAAAAACCTCAATAACTCCGCTCAGAGAATCGTTCTGCAAATTCTGAAGGCAGTTCTGAGTTCAGCGTGTCAAGATGAGTACAGTGATGTGCATCTCATTGCAAATGGCCAGGCTGACCTGTTGACCTTTCCTGGTGAGTTCAGTGGCTTTTTGTGCAGTTGAGCTGAGAGGGAAGAGAAGGGATGAATATGTTTGGTTTTCCTTTTTCCTTCTATTCTCTCTGGGTAATTAATATATCTCACGTATCTACTGCTAATTAACCTCTAGCCGGAAGTGGAGTAGTGGCAAGTGAGGGCCCTACATACGATGCGCGCGGTCCAAGCATTCTACCCTCTGCTTAAATTGCTACCAAATCAGTCTGTTAGGATAGAAACTCTGAGTTGTACAAACTGAAGGCCCTAAAGGTCATGGTTAAGCCATATCGCATTCAATAAGCCTCTGCGATCAGAATCAAAATTTGTGCCGCAACCAAGAAGAAAAAGGGGTTGGTTAAGCTTCGGAAGCTACAACTGGATTGGATCAAATTCTGTCGAGATGTACTGCTGTTCTGGTATCCTTTGTGGATAGCCACGTGAACTAGAATAGGATGAAACTTGTTGGTTTTTTGAGCGAAGAGATATTTCCTTAACAAAATTCATTATTACGCTTCAGTGGAATGCTTGAATAAGGTCCGTTCCGGAGTAGCAATGTTCTTTTCTAACCGCAACGCCGGTTCCACCGTGAAATGAAGGTGGTGACGTTAAATAGGTGATTCAGTTAAAATAATTATTAGAAAGGACGCATAGCATTAGACCGGTTGACGAGTTGATGATCGCAAAATCAATCTAATTGAAGTGTGCTGGAAAGAGCAACATTTGATGTTTAGCCTAAACAGCATCGGCTCGCAAAAACGCTGCGTTGAAGATACCGGTACAGCTGGCTTCGTTTGGCTCCGAGAGGTTTTTTTTTACACCTAACGAGTGCGATATTCGCATCAAGAGCACCAATTTAACTCGGGAGACAAGTTAACAGCGGATTTTGAGTCTAAAGGGGTTTTGGCGTTCTCGTGTCAAGCAGGTGGTGGATGATATCATTGTTCTGTTCCAAATTACCTTCCCGAACGACTCTCTGGCCAAGCGTATCCGAGCGCAAGTATCGAAAAATGGGGCAGTAAAGAGCAAGTAAAATCAGCAATTTAGCTGCGCCTTGTTCACGATTGCTGTTGGGACTTTCCGAAGATTTTCGCGCTATCAAAATCAAACCAAAATATCGATTATCAAAAACACTGAATGCAATGCGACATAATTTGCCAAGGCGTTTCAGCGAAAGCTATACTGGACGGTCACACGCGCTGTGATTATTCTCTACTCGGACTGTTACTTACCAGGCGAATCATTGCTACCGTATTCAAATGCAATCTCACGATTAGTTTCGAATCCCTGATCTGGTAGATACATATCGTAGGTGCGCAGCTATCAAGGATGTGGTTGTTATATGCACAGGGGCGGGTTATAGGGCCCCTGTGTTGCTCGTCTCATAGCTGTAACTCAGGCCCACAACTGACGCAAAAACGAGGAAACTGACATAGTGATTACCTGCGCTCTTGAGCTATGATGTGATGGATCTTCTTCTCTAAAACACAAAAGAGACCGGAGTAAGCGGTCCCAAATGCTATGGACATCTTTTGTCTAACCCCTAAACCTGTCTAACCCCTTCTCTGAACCACCAAAATAGCGCGTTGTTGCGATTCGAGACCCGAAAGGTTTCTAAACTGGGACGGTGAGATCTTCGAGCGGACGGTTGGCCATTAAGTCCCACTCAGAATCGGAGCGTCGGTAGTTCAACATAATCTGAGGACTCAGGAAAAATCTACATCACTTCACCAATTAGGGCCCATTCAAAAGTGCGCCCTCTGAATGAGGCGCGGAAATTCATGGAAGTGTTCGAATGGTGCTGTAAGGGATTTTCCTAACTCTACACTTCAGTGAGCTACGGTATGAAAGTGTTGGCGAGGAGGTGATGAGATCATATTGCGAGTGCTGTGTGAGCTGGGGTCCCATCATCAATTAACATATGAAATTGCCGCCTGGGGTCCAAGCATGGATCAGTATATGAAATAGCTGACGACTAGCGCCTTGACAGGCCTTCTCAACAGTTCCTGCCAGTCAGTATGGTCCCTGATACAAAATAAACGTCTCACCTCGAAGAGTGTGACTCTGGAACGACCCCGTCAGCAACAGAACCGGTTTCGAAAAATGCTGAAATCAATTCTTCAGCCCCATTTTTCTTCAAAAATGGTTTCTTAGAGAGCAAGTTCCACGTTAGAATCTGTGCCAAGTGAACACAAAATTGCGACCACAGGGCCATGGAGGACGGTTCAGCGCTGTGACCGCTCAGATCTTTCAGTTAAGAAAGGCTTAGATAATCGGGTTACATAGTTAAATTTTTTCCACAAATCATGTCCTGCTGACGAAGCAATGTGTTGTTTAAAGCGGTTTCTTGCCGTCAGCAGTGAGACCGAACTTGCTCGCGTTGTCCGTCACACGGTTTCCCTCTCAAGAGCTCCGAACGTTCCTATCTATTCTATACGTTGTTTTACTGTGATATAGGTAGGCACCCGTTGGATGACTTGAAATTATGTGAGCGCTATTGTGCGGTTATCGTGAGCTGACCGCTTTAGATTCTGTTTTCTCAGGAACTGCAGAGTTTTCACTTCGTTCCTCCATTTTTCTAAGAGCTCTCGCTCTTTCTGAGAAGCCCGGAAAAATAAAACAACAGTTCTTTTATTTCAACAACATTTTTGTCCACTTGCCCATGGATCCTTTTACCAACGCGTTGCATTAGAGGGCCCGTAAATAATGGCGTTTGTTTCAAACACAAATGTTTTGCTATTTGGCTTTATGTTGCTTTCTAGCAAATTTCGTGCTCTATACGACGATCCACTCAGTTCTTGTGCCTGTTTGAATACTTACGGGCTCAGGTAGATTTAATCAAGGCGCTACAGCCGCAGGAAGCGCTCATTGAGATGCGAATTATAACATAAGGTGGGTGTTCCTTAATAAGGCTCTGTTTAGTTCAAATGATTGGGGACTTCAATCCTGTAATTTTGCAACGCAGCGAATGCTCTAGAACAAACATGGGCGAGATCGATAAGGAGCGACAAGGTGCGCAACCCGTGCCCAAGGTCCTACCCCTTTCTGATCAAGTGAAGGCCACAGTACTGTGGAAAGCTCGGTAGTACTGAGATAGCCTAGAGTGTGGCTAAGCGGAAACCCTACCTGTTGAACGGCGCTTTGTGAATGACTTAGTGGGATACCACACTCAATACCGCTTCCATAGCGATGCACAAATTGATACCCTTGAACCTTTCCACCCAAATCTGTGCCTTCCGAAGAGGCATGGGTTCTCAACCATGCACTTCACCAATAAGCTCCGTGCTCGACGCTTATTTGAAGGGGCACTTGAAGGTCTTATTATGCAAAATCAGAATTACATGAAAGCAATGCCTTCCTGATATCAGCCCAGCTCAGAAAAGCCCAGTCGTAGGCTGTGGCCTTTCATGATTCCTGCATATGGGTCAGCACTCGCTGCAGTAGAGCACCGCCGGTCGCAGAGGAAGCCTGTGGACTCTCTCCATTTCATCCAGGATGTGTTGATTTGAGCCGATGTCCATTCTCAGCGAGCACATCTTGCCACTGCTCTCTCCCTGCTACCTGCTGTCGAGGCAATGTCGTCAACCATAGCGTAATTTCCAGTGGCCCTTCCTTGATTTTTTTTCTGTGTTACACACTGCTAGGAGAAAGAGGAACGGTCTCTAGGCTGATCTTTGATGTACCCCAATCGCGAAGTCTCCTGCCCCACTTTGTCAGGCCATGTGATGTGCGTTTGGCTTGGCCCCATCGCCCACGTCCTTCTCCATGGGGAGCAAGTGCTCCGGAAAGTTCCGCTCCCTGAGCGCTCTCTAGGGCCTAGCGGGGCGGTAGGCTGCCTTCTCAAGATCAGAAAGTGGTAGGGTCGTCGGTCTTCTTGATACCTCCTTCACCTGCCTGGCGATGAAAATGACATCAGTGGTGGACTAATCCAGCAAGGAGTCGAAAGTTCCTGTGCGGCAGAAGGGAGTTCCCTTGACCTTTTGTTAACTCCCCGCTCGTACTGTTCTGTGCTAGTTCTGTGCTGGGTGTCATCTCGATGCCACGGTAATTAGAGTAGGCTTCGCCGCGTCTTCGTTCTGACTGAGGGTACGAATGTGCTGCTTCTCCACCCGCCAGGTCCACCTCATTCAGTTGTTAGGTTGTTCGGGAAGGGGTGAATGGAATATGGTTAATAAAAAGTTGGAGGGGGTGCCTAAGACATGTAGCAATCAGGGCGTGCTCTGAGGTCCGCGGACAAAAGTCAAATACTCGTTACTCGGTTCCAGTGTTCTCCACGAAGCTTAGAAAATGAGTTTCAGTGAGCAAATGGCAGACGCAATATTTGAGGAGACATGCCCGCAGTGGGTGGGCGTGCTGGGGTTGGGCAGAAATCAAAGCTGCAGAGCTTGAACACTCCAAAACTGAGGACGTGATTGGTGTGAAGGGGTAAAGAATCCCTGCCTCAGTCAAGTGGATTTCATTCAAACAGGGGTCAGGGAGTGCGAAATGACGATATCTGTGGAATAGACAGAAATTTCGAAGGCTATAGTCCAACCGTCGGAACGTCCACTGACCCGGTGTTCCTAGTTCTAGTCCAGTTTTCTAGGTCAAGCCTCTATGTGCGAGTCGAGCTATCTTTGAACCTCATGTCATATAAGATCTTCCTCATGAAAACCTTATTGAGGACTCGTTCATGCAATTTTTCAACACTTTCATGCTTCGCAGCATGACACCTTCTTCTTCTGCAATCAAACATACGCAGTGCCAAATTCTTACAACATAAGGTTGATTGATAGTACTGACCAAGCCTGTTCATAACGAAAGGTCATCAAGACTTTAGAAAGGGGTATGTTGATCGCAACACAACATCACAATCCTGAGCTAGATTATGGATACTGGCTGCTACTGCCTAAATATTACGCATTGGTCAGAACGCACAAGTTTTCTGGAGGAGTCGACATATGTCGCATCCATAAAAACGATTAAAACCAAATCAATCGTATCATCATGCGGAGGCCCATCAGATAGAGTGAGCTGGCTCCACACAAGCTTTTGTCGCCGCAACTCCGTCATGTAGCCGTTCATATTGTCAATGCAGGATAATTCACATTAGCTTTGGATCATTGTGAGGTACCTGATGATGCTCCTTATGCCAGCTTCAACGTGGGCTCTTTATACACGAATGTGGACAACAAGAAACTTGACATACATTCTATGATAGAACTTTTACGACAACATCAGCATGAAGTATACACATCCGACTGGTATAGAAAGATCTACACCAACTAACACCCACTACACAGGATTTGCTACGTTTGTTTGTTTGTTTGCTTGCGATTTTTTTTCGAAAGTTCGTTTGTTTGTTCGCTTATTTGGTCATTTGTTGGTCCGAGAATTCGCTTTTAATTGAAGGACAACTTGGAGGGTTGTGTCAAGACTGGGTTAAGTAAGCATAGGACAGAATATAGAGAGCACACGTAACCTGAGCCTGGGGGCTGAGCCGCGCCCACAGTGGGCGGGGCATGCGCTGAAAGTTAGTCGTCTCACTGGCTCCACAGCAGCTCCGAGAGCGGATGGGCAGAATTCATCATGTCATAGAAAACACTCATAATTCGGCCACAGAGCAGTCCCGAGATGGGGAAAAGGGGCGAAGTCAATAAAGGTTAGCAAACTAAATTAACACGTTCGCGGTGGCGCCTTTCCGAAAAAGAACTTCCGTTTGTCGAGCGGCGCGTTCGCGGCAGGCAACACTTCGCC